>LVTN01001330.1:35446-82883 GCA_001649415.1 Musa itinerans
TTTTTTCTATTTACAATATCAATATTATTGATTTTATCTTTTTTTTTTACAATATATTATTTCATCCTCGTTGCCTTTTTAATGATCCTCGTCTCTTTATTTATTGTTGATGTTACTTGACATCATCATCCAACCACACTGGTTTTTCTTTATAAAGAAAGACGAAGAGGATGAGGAGGAAAACGACTGCGAGGAGAAATAGAAAGAATGAGAAGAAGCGGAGGAGAAAAATATATATTTATAAAGGATAATTTAAAATATTCAAAAATTTTAAGATGAAATTATAAATAATAAAAAATTAAAAATAGTAATTTATTTCTAAATTTCCAAACAGTATTCTTAACATTTTCCCTTGAGCCGTTTAGTATTTTTAAATAATATTATTTTCCTGACATATCATTTTCTCTTGATACAGTATTTTTACACTCTGTTATAATGATTTCAACAATACTAAAATAAATATATTATAATATAGTATAAGGACATGGCAACACATTATTTTGTATTATGCTAATAATATATTTTTATATCACTTAGAATACTGTAACGTAATGTAAAATACTATAATTTGATTGTTTCATCCGATAGACCAATTCATAGGAAAAATTAGTGACAGAAGATGGATGGCTGAGAATATTTTGGGTTTTGAAAAAAAAAAACACATCGTTTAGAATTCTGAGAATATTTCAGGTAATGGAAAAAAAAAAACACCGTTTAGAAATTCTAGAAACGAATGGTATTTTTCAGAAAAAAAAAAGATAGATTTTTTGAGAAAATTCATCATCATATCTATATATATACACGTGGCAGTAATAGCTCAGGTTCTCTCATCTTAAGCCAACCGGGTGTAGGTGTGGCAAAGAACACGTGTCCACCTCCAAGACTTTGACTTACGCAAGTAATTTGTAAGGGTGGACCCCAGTCGCAATGGGCATTTAATATTAAGCGATTCCTCCCGTCAACCAAACTTTGCTGGCCAGCTGTGCTCGTTCCCCATTCCGCCTTACGATTGAAGGCCGTGTGGGCCCCAAGCGGGAAAACCAAACGCTACGCGAACGTTTTGTGAACCAATTCCAACGACGGCTCTTACATGTCAGCTTGACTTGGCACGGTCAACCTTCGCCCCCCTTCCAAGAAACCCCCTCCCCTGGAAATAAGCATATATAAGGTAGGCGTGGCCACAACCTCCGCAACTCACCGGAGCTAAAGCTTAGTCCTCCGTTGCCATGGCAAACACACCACCCACGCCTGTTAGGACCTGCAAGATCTTCAAGGAAGCCTTCTTCCTCCCCAAGACCAACCTGAGTCTCATACTCTCCGTCTTCCTCATCTATTTCCTCGCCACCGGCCTCTGCCTCGCTGTCTTCCAACTCTCCACCTTCTCTCTCCTCAAAGACTTGACCAACAAGCTAAACTCCCTCGTCACCGCCGATCCTTCCAGCCCCACCTACTTCCAGCTTATTGTGGCCATCCTACATGACACCAAAGAGCTCACCTCCGTGGAAGTCGTCTTCATCATCATCGGCATGATCGTCTCCTACGTCGTGAGGACCATCATCGTGTACGCCCTGGCCATGACCTACGTCAAGAAGCAGCTCACGCTCAGGGAACTCCTTTGCAACATCAAACGCGTCATGAAAGGCCCCATCATCACCCAATTCCTGGTCAGCTTACTAAGCTACGGATATGCCGTTCTTCTGATGGTCGTGGTGTTGGTGCTCTGGTTCATCTCCTCTGGTTCCACGTTTCTGCAAATCTTGGTCGGACTGCTAGCTTTCGTCGCAGTTGTCTGGTACGTGTACCTGGCGACCTTGTTCTTCTTGAGCATCACGGTGTCGGTCGTCGAACGAGAGTGCTACGGAGTGAGAGCAGTCGCGAGGGCGACGGAACTCATCAAAGGAAACAAGTGGGCAGGAGTTGGCATCATCATTATACCCAATATTGTGGCGATTCCCATCGCTGCGGTGTATGTTACTGTTTCTGTCTTCATTCCTCACGGTCTTTGGAGTCAACTCGGGGAGGAATTGGTGTATATGCTGGTGATCGAAGTGCTTAGTTTGTTCGTCTTTGCGGCCTTCACAGTCTACTACTACGAGTGCAGAAGAAGCCATGGAGAAGTGACTCCGGACACGGTCGGCAACGCTGTTTATACTGCTCTTCCCACTGCTGACGCCGTCTGAAGAGGAAGATGAAGTTTATTTCTGTTGTACGTTGTGCACGTAAAAAAAAACAAATCAAACCATCCGATGTGTTGCAGATTATATCAAATAAAAGTTTGGATTTTAGTCCAATAATTTGGTCCACAGCACGACCACCACACAAATCAGAGATCACCAGACCTCCTCCATATGCATACCAACCACTGGATTAAAGACTTCCCTCTCCAGAAGTCATTCTCACTCGACTCATGAAGCATATCCACAGCTCCTCTTTGCATACTCTTCCAAGTCCAGATTTTTGGCTGACTAGTTCAAGTTCTGATCTTTCCATGTCACAAATCTGCCTATCCTAGAGAGTGGGTGAGAAAGAACCTGGGCCAGGCCTTATGCAAAGAAGGCCGAGCTTGTAGTGTCATAGGCTTAAAGGACGAACTTGTCTGTTCATACATGCTTGTCGTTAGGGGATGGTGGTAAAGTAAAGTGAGAAATTAAGAGAACTTTTCCTATGACGTATATTACAGTCAATACACTGTAATTAATTAAGAAGCAAAATAATGGTGGTGGGTGTTTGTCTTTTAAGTCTTAAGATGTTCCAAATTTGAACTCCCCTACACTTCCACATGGACGTACGTAGACGACAGCATCATTGCATGGCCCCCTTCCTGACACCTAATTACGCTGACGTCCCGCTTATTGCCATGCCGGGGGGGGGGGGGGGTGTTTTCTCTCTCTCTCTCTCTCTCTCTCTCTCTCTCTCTCTTCTGCGCACGAGAAGAGGGTGGGGCGTCTTTCTCTCTCCAATCAACACGGATGAGGGAGGGATATGGATGGAGGCATGCACGTCCGTACAGCAGCGTCTGCGGCCATAACATGGAATACTGTACCAGCGGCCTTCGGTGGCCCGCCGGTAGTCCGGGAGCCATTTATGGTTCAGTACCCACCACACCCTTTCTGCTAAGTTTCTACTGGATTTTGCAGCGCGCGCAAGCTTCTGAAACGTTGAAACAGCAGATGGAGCTTTGTGCATTGAATGCTTTCATCTGAGTGCAGTAAAGACAACGAGGAGGGAGGGAGCGAGTATAGAGAGAGAGAGAGAGAGAGAGATGAAGCAGATGCTTTCCTATCATGATTTGGGATCTCACTACTCCAATGCCACATTTTCCTCTCTCTCCCCCACCCCTTCAAACGCTTATCTTAAGATCAATTTCAAACACATGAGTCAGCCAACAAGCTTCCAAACAACAAGGACCGAAGTCCTCGGGCCAATAATTACCACTCACAATCCATTATAAATGTTTCTATTTAGTGTTGCTGTAGTTTGGTCTTTTTTGGTGTCATAACACTATTATACGACAAGGTTTGGGAACTACAACAAGGATTACGTAGCTACAGTTAAGGCCTTGACGGGTGTTTGACGAAGACCCCCTTCTTCCAATGCATGCACATAGAAGTTGTCGCAGTAAATACCCGTACGAGGCCTGTGACGAGTTTGATGGTGGGCACAGCACTGCACCTGTAGCGTTTACGACAAGTTTGTGGCTTAAGGACGCTCTATTATCGTCGTACTATGGAGGACGGTGGAGTCTCTATTAAGTTGAAGAAGCTCTTCCACCTGCATCTCCATATTGTCCACCCTTGGACACAAATCCAGCATGCGGAATAGCAGTTGACGAGTGGTTAATTTGGAGTAACTTCGATCCCATTAATTCGTGACCGATCGTGTCATGCTCAGTTTCCATGGAATGGAGCTTTCATGCAGCTGGAGGTCAGTGCCGAAGTCGCTCTGTATCAGCATCTATCAGTGTTTTCTTCCGCTACAGGGATACTGTTGAAGTTAGGTTCCAGTAATAATCGAATCTCTCATGCGCCGATAATTGATGTTGATACATTGCAAATTTCTTCGAATCAACCAAACACCTCTTGACTCCTCGTCAAGTGGAATCAAAGCTGGTCATGATCGCAAAAAGACAAGAACGCTGCTGCCTTGCGTTCTGATGTTTCAATGTAATATGTGCACGTACGTACGCACATCTGGGGGTTTTGGTATCTGCCAGCTTTTGGAATTTGCCTGCAAGCTACCGAGGCTTGAGGAGGAAGGAAAGCTTTAGCTGGTGTGACACATTGGATGAGAGGGCGCACTAGCAGAAGCTGACAGCGGCAAAAGGTGGCCTGCTGGCTTTAAGCTCTCGACTTCCTCCTCCCTACTTTTGTGCTCTTTCCGGGCCCGCCCGCCCGCCCGCCCGCCGGCCGAGAACAAAGCAAGGAAGGGAAGCTTGTGGATAACCTTTTGTTCGGGCACGAGATGCGATTCCGGGAAGCAAACACACACAACTTGGGTTTCATGCATGCATGGTTTTGGCCTCGGCCGATGCTTTCGGGAGGGGGGAACTTTTCCGTTGTTGGCAAGCTTTAAGGAAACCTAATCGAGATTCAGAGGAGCTTTACGGGACACGCTGCCCACTTGCAATTAAATCTAAAAGACATGCACGCGGAGATTAAAAGGGGTGCATGCATGCATGCATGCATCGTCTCCCGGTCGATTGATGATATCTCCCAAAGCGGATCCACTTTGGAAGTGGACGCTTTCCCCAAAGGAAAGAGAATAATGAGGAGGGAGTGGGGCGAGCACTTGGGTTTTGGGGGGGGACTGCGATGAGATGAGATGAGATGAGAGAGGCCTCTCTTGGATTTCCATCACCGGATGTGGTCGCGTTTAGATTCCCGGAAGAGAACGCCCGGTGGATCCCACTGCCCCCCTTTTCCCCCTCCCTCTTGCGAAGAATGATTTGGTTCATATGCTCAACGCTTTTCTTAGCCGCGGGCAGTATCCTCCTCACATGGCAGCTGTTCATCTTTGCATCTCCAAGAAAAGTAGTACTGACTTCTTGGCTTCTCCTTTGTCCTACTGAACTGAACGGTGACCGGCGAACGGCGAACGGTTCTTTGGATGATGATGATGATGATGATCCAACTCTAGATTAATGCAAAACGACATAATTCCATGTAAATCTAATACAAAACGAAGTTAGTGGGTGGCTACTCCCAATTCTGTGCCTGTATGTATGTATGAGGAAGACACTGACCTCATCAATAAGGTGGTGTCGAACAAAGATGGGGACATGAATGATGAGTTAAGAAGGTCCAAAACGAGAGAGAGAGAGAGAGAGAGAGAGAGAGGAGTAAAGTCATGACTCCAACAGTGGAAAAGCCATCGCCGGTCTACTATGATTTCAACGCCCTTGGAATGAACAGCCGACAGCCACCACCTCCTCCGCCACTTTGTGGATTTAAAGTGGCGTGCATTACAACGCATTATGTACATGTGTGATGTTTTCTTAATGATTTACTGATATGCATATATACATAAGCAGGTGTATATATTAATTGCCCCACTCTCGTCTCCTCTCCTGGCCCACTGCCGGTCCAAGTCAGCATTTATGGATGCCAAAAGTACACCGACCCTACTCTTATAAATTGCTCCCATACATTTACATATATTTCTCATGTTGTCCATATTTTTTTTTAACTCATTTTAATTGACCTTTTGTTGTATTTGAATTTGAGAGGGGAAGGAGAATATTTATTTTTACTTTATCATTTATTTATTTTTTTTCACTTGCTTTCATTTATTTTTTACTTTATCAATTATTAAAAAAAATAATTCTCCAATTTGACCTATCTCATATCAAGCAAGCATCTGTGCTGCTTCATGATTAACCATGACACGCTTGCCTTGTGAATCGGTCTCCTTTATGCCACTTTACGTTGACTTTAACTCGAATGAAGCCTTGTGTTCCACACAGGCTGAATAGATTGCATGACAGAGGAGGCACGGTGTGAGTGGAAGCGGTGGCTCCGACTGTTGGACGATGTTTCTGTTGTGCTTCTGTAACGTAGCTAAGCTTTTTCTGGTTTGCAGCCAACGGAGGAGGCGAGTTCGGGCTACGGAGATCGCATCCCAAAAGCGGGCAAGCAAAGCGAGACTCGGATGTGGGAGGAGGAGGAAAAGCTGAGGAGATGGCAGGGCCAAAAAAAGAAGGACGAAAGGGGTGCACGTAACTCCACCGCTGCCTTTACCCAACCGCTCGATGGAGGCGTAAAAGGGAAGTAGGCCGACGGGTGGGGTGGAGAGCAGAGCAGAGCATAACAGAGCCTGCGTGCGGGCGACCAGGGGGGGGAAGGGGAGAGGGAGGGGTAGAATAATGGTGATGATGATTCCCATGTTTTGGCCGACCTCAAAGCCTTCAAAGGAAGCGAGCGAACAAGTAGCAGTAATGAAAGAGGCAACCAAGAAAGGCTGCTGAGATCATGTTAATTATTGTAGACCTGCCTCTCTCTCTCTCTCTCTCTCTGTGCTCTTCCTTGGCTTTCTTTTCTTGTGAGCTTCATTGATTACTAAGTTAGTCAAAGCTAGGAAACCACAGATTCTTGGTGAGAAAAGACAAAAGTGTGGGTTGGTCTGTGTTGTGGATCAAAAACTTAAAAGAGAAAGAAGAGGTGGTGAGCACAGGGGATGATAAGTATCAGGATCGAGAGGATGGAAACAGAGCTTCCGATCGCAATGTAAAAGGATACGAACTGCGAGGGAAAACATAGATTACATCCACAAGTACCTAAAGCTATAACCATGTCACGAGGAGACGGGCACTCGAGAGGAACAAAGCAAGATTAGTAAGTAATGAGGGGTGGGGAAGGAGGTGAGGGAAGGAAAGAGACATGGGGTCTACTTTATGGAGTTTGAGGAGGAGGAGGAGGAGGATGGCTTTTGTTTTGTCCTTGCTGCCCCCAAGGCAACTCCCATTGCCCCAAAAATCCTCTCTCTCTCTCTCTCTCTCTCTCTCACAGAGGTTTATTCCCTTGTATCTTCCAGTTTACAATGCAAATCACATTTCCTGAGGAGGAAAAGGGGAAATAAATAATATGCAGGAAATGAGAGAGGAAGATTCTATTCGCCCCTCCTCCTACGCCTCTTTCTTACTTAGGGCCGTACGAGCTCTTGTTGAAAGGAAACAGAAAAATTAGGCCTTTCTTCCATCCCTTGTAGCTATCTTGTTCTCTTTCTCTCTCTCGTCCACGGTGCTCCTTTTTCTTTTTTTTCTGTTCTATGGCATCATTTGCTGTGGAAGCTTGATATGGTAAGGCCATGGCCTTTTTCTGATTGAATTCCTTGGGTCGGTGCAATAGCCTTTTTGTTTCTCCTCTTGTTGTGATCCTTGCTCTCCTCGGCCTACCATTCTTCTTTTGTTCATCTGGTTCTCGCTTACGGAAGAGATAAGGGAGGGCGAGAGGAGAAGGATCTCTTTTTGGCTTGAGAGTTTTGGCGATCGAGAGTTGTTGAGCATGGAAAGGTGAGATTTTTGGTGATCGCAAGTGTCCGTCTGATGAGTTTCATTGAATAGAAGGAAGAAGAAGAAGAAGAAGAAGGAGAAGAAGAAAAAGAGAGGAGAAAGGATGAGAGCGGAGCTGAGCACGATCCAGCAGACGCTGACGCCGGAGGCAGCCAGCGTGCTGACCCGCTCCATCGCCGAGGCGGCGAGGCGGAGCCACGGGCAGACGACGCCGCTCCACGTCGCCGCTACCCTCCTGGCGACGTCGTCTGGCCTCCTCCGTCAGGCCTGTATCCGATCCCACCCCCAGTCCTCCCACCCCTTGCAGTGCCGCGCCCTCGAGCTCTGCTTCTCCGTCGCCCTCGACCGCCTCCCTGCGTCTAATCCCAGCCCCTCCGGCGACAGCGGGGCCCTCGCCGAGCCTCCCATCTCCAACGCGCTCATGGCGGCTCTCAAGCGCGCCCAGGCCAACCAGCGCCGCGGCTGCCCCGAGCTGCAGCAGCAACCGCTCCTCGCCGTCAAGGTTGAGCTGGAGCAGCTCCTCATATCGATCCTTGACGACCCCTCCGTCAGCCGCGTCATGCGCGAGGCCAGCTTCTCCTCCATCGCCGTCAAGGCCGCCGTCGAGCAATCCATCTCCTCCTCTACCTCCACCCACACCGCCACCGCCGCTGCTGTCAACACCCCATCCATTGCCTCTCTTGTCACCGCCACTCCTCCTCCCGCCGCCTCTCGCTTTCTTGGTCTAACCAACCATGCTGCCCCGCGCCACAACCTCTACATAAATCCTCGCCTCCACCAGCACCAGGTCAATGGCGGCACCGGCATCCCAGCCACTGCTGCCGGAGCTGCCGGCGACCAGCCCCGGACGGAGGAAGTGAAGCGGGTGTTAGATATCTTGTTGAGACCCAAAAAGCGAAACCCAATTCTTGTCGGTGACTGCAATCTTGATGCCGTGATAAAGGAAGTGTTGCAGAGGATTCAGTCCAGCGACGCCCAGCCGCCACTGCGGAACACCCAGGTGCTTCCCTTCGCAAAGGAGATCGCCACCGCCGCTCCCGACCATTCCCAGATTACCATCAAGATCAGGGAACTCAGCAGCTCGATCGAGTTCATGATCGGCGGGGAGAGTGGTGTGATCCTCGATCTGGGCGACCTTAAGTGGCTCGTGGAGAGCCCCAGCGTCTCGACGGGCTCCGGCCCAATTCAGCCGCCGGTGGTCTCAGCGGCCGGTCGCGCAGCGGTGCAGGAAGTAGGAAGGCTTCTGAAGAGGTTCGAAGAAGGATGTCGGGTGTGGCTGGTCGGGACGGCCACTTGTGCGACGTACCTCCGCTGTCAGGTCTACCACCCGACGATGGAGAACGATTGGGATCTACAGGCCGTGCCGATCGCGCAGAGGTCGTCATCCCTCTTCCATATGTTCCCAAGGTGAGATTTTTCTTCTCTCTCTCTCTCGCTCCTCTGAATCAATGAATCTATATCTGGAAATCCGCCTATGAACAGTACTCTCTCTCTCTCTCTCTCTCTCAGAGGAGTCCCTATTCCTTTTAATGACCTTCAACTCAACCAGAAAGATCCATCTCGTTCATTCGGCAACTTGTTCTGATCCTTAGCTTTTAACATGGGAAGAAGTAATCTGTGGCAGGATTCAAGGCTTCCTACCTGATCAAAAATATATTTTTGATATCACCAAGGAATCCACTGTTATGGATTCTGCTGAATGAATTAAAAAGCTCAAAAGAACAGTAATTAGCTGCCTTGTTCCCCTGCTTTTCTCTTCCGGATGTTGTTCCAGTTTTGTGTTCTCACGTGGTTTCCATGAATCCTCACTATTAGGCTTGGGGGCAATGGCGTCCTCACCAGCTTCGTCGACAAACCAGCACCAGTGAAGGGCTTAACATGGATGGGTGCCACTGCTCTGCCTCTGAGACATCGACCGAGGACCAACCTCTGTGCCGTCTGCATGGAGAACTACGAGCGCGAGTTATCCCGGCTCGTCGCCGATGAGTTCGACAAGCACTCCACGAAACCAGAGGCGAGCCAGGCTTTCCCTCAGTGGCTGCAGCTTGCAAAGCTCGGCAGCGGAGGCGGCGCTAAGTCTCCCTCTTCTCCTCTTCAGGTGGTGGGTGGCATGCCACAATCCGTAATCATATAGCAAGCGTTTCATGTTGCTTCTTCCAGCTTAATAATGGGGAAATGTTATGATGTAGTCCAAGGAGGAAGAGCTACTCTGGAAGCAGAGCACCGAGGAACTACTGAAGAAATGGTGCGAGACCTGTTCCCGTCTTCATCCTCACTTCCATCAGTCTCACGTTGGCTTCGGCTCGTCTTTGTCTCCACCGGCGTCGAAGCCCTCGAGCGTGGTTAGACCACATCCACCATGTGAACCCAAGCAAACTCTATCTCGAGGTCTCTCTCCTCCTCGGTTGGAGAGCAACCAGGACGCCGTTGCGACTCCGGGGAGTCCCGTGAAGACTGACCTGGTCCTCGGGAGCTCAAAGTTCTCCGATTCTTCCTCGGACAGCTCCCACAAAGACCGCCTAAAGGACTTCACTGGTTGCACGCCGGACGCCTTCTCCGGTCAGCAGCAGCGAGCTAAAGTTGCCGGCATTTCGGATATCGATACGTTCAAGAGGCTGTTTCATGGGCTCGCGGAGAAGGTCAACTGGCAGCAGGAAGCAGCGTCGGCGATTGCTAATGTCGTGATGCGATGCAAGTCCGGGAATGGCAAGCGGCGGAATGTTGGGAGTAAGGGCGATGCTTGGCTTCTTCTTCTTGGGCCCGACAGGGTTGGCAAGAGGAAGATGGCAAATGCTCTGTCGGAGCTGGTGTTCGGGACCGGACCTACGACCGTTAGCTTCGGTCGCGGCAGTGATGGGGAGGCCAATGTTAGCTGCCGCGGGAGGACATCCATGGACCGAATCGTAGAGGCTGTTCAGCGGAATCCATTCTCGGTGGTCGTGCTCGAGGACATCGATCAAGCGGACATGCTCCTGCAAGGAAAGGTTAAGCAGGCGATGGAGAGGGGTCGTCTGCCCGATTCATACGGCCGGGAGGTCAGCTTGGGGAGCGTCATCTTCGTCCTCACTGCAGATTGGATGCCGGAAGAGCTCAAGAGCTCATACTCTTCCCTCCTCCAGTACGAGGAGAAGATCCTGGATTCAGCCTATTGTGGCTGGGAATTGGAGCTCTCGACGGCGGACAAGCCTGGGAAACGTCGTCCCTCTCGGGCATGCGACGACGACCAGCCGACGAAACTGAGGAAGGACTCATCGACCGGCACCGGCCTGTCCCTCGACTTGAATCTAGCGGTGGGAACAGACGCCGCTGAGGCGGGGGAAGGATCACGGAACTCGAGCGACCTCACCACGGAGCACGAATACGACAAGGGCAGGCTGTCCATCAACTGTTCGACGTTTTCCCTGGCCCTGGACCTGGCGGAGCTGGTGGACGAAGCCGTAACATTCAAGCCGGTGGACTTGGGTCTGCTAAGAAGGAGCATCCTGGAGTCCGCATCGGTGAAATTTGCCGCCGTGATGGGCAAAGGGTGGGCAATTAGGATCGATGACGACGCCCTCGACCGAATCGTCGGCGGTCTATGGCTCGGCGGTGCATCGATCGACGACTGGGCCGAGAGGGCATTGGTCCCCAGCTTGAAGCAACTGAGGGACAACCTGCGAGCAGACCGCGGGGCTGTAGTTCTCCGGCTATCCACCACGAAGGGCAACCGAGCGCAGCAACAGAGAAGGAGCGACGGGGGTTGGCTGCCGACAACGGTGGCCATCGCGATCGATGGTTCTCACGACAAGGAATTTTTGTGAGGAGATATAATGTAGATGTAGTTAGCGTGCTTCATGCCGACGACAAAGTGACTGTGACTACCGATAAGAGGAGATAGGTGTGCGGAGAAAGCTTAACACCCATATAATACTTGTAAGACGTTCTTTAATATTCTTTCTCAGATCTTTCAGAATCGCTTCTATTTCCGTGTGTCTCGTGTTGGATTCAGCCGAGATGCAGTCGCTCTGTGTCTCCGGTACCAAGCCATGTTCTCGAGGAAGACGACGATGGCGGTCTCAGGGAAATGCGTAGTTCTGCAAACCGAGGCGGCATTAAATGGCGACCATGTGGTGTTGTCTGCACTCGAACTCTGGAAGAACAAATAGAAATTTTGGGGAAGCGTCGTCGAGTATAAATATCCAGAACAGTGGTGACAAGAAAAATGATTCGCCAGAAACACTCGACTCCCACAGCATCACCGAGCATTCGAGAGGCATGGAAAGGGGCCATGGCTCAAAAGTCCATGGACGTCTTCGTTGTGGCCAATGGACGAACAACATGCGGGCGGTAGGCAGAGAGGCAGCAACCAGTGGCTGTCGTTTTCCGGCCTTCTCGCTTGTGACTGGAACAGGGTGGGGGTGGGGGTTGGCCAAAGGTCGCTGCCGTGACGGCCAAGCCATGGATCCATAAATGAGGAGTGTCTGTATGTGTAAAGGCGGCCGGACCACCGCAGAATCACGAAGGCTTATGACAGGACAAGCCCTGTGCAGCTGAGAGGCAGGAAGGGAGGGAGGGAGGGCCTACTGCTTGCCCGCTAGTATTATAATGCATGTGCTTCCATTCATTGCCTTTTTGCCTCCTTCCGGCGGTGCAACTGCAGCCGTGTTATCCTCGTTGCCTATGTGAAATCTATCATCGGATCTCGGTCGTCGGGTCGAGGAGACGAGAAGAAGATCCATTGCCGACACGTTAGGGCATGGCTGGCATGGGGGCTTTGGGTCGTTGCCAGCCGCTAGTATTCTAGGAATTGTAATGCTATTCGACTCACACGGAGGATTAGGATTCTGATTTAACATTTATTTATTTTATAAATAGTTCCATGGATCTTTTATATCTTGGTGGGGGGAGCTGAAATTTTTTTCTTAATTTAAGATATTTGTGATTGATAAAAAAATTAGTTTTCTCGTGAACGTAGATTTCGAGTGTCAAACTATGTTAATCTTGTATTTTTGGCTTCAGCTTCTCTCCGTTCGATCGTTAGGTTGTCTTATTCTATAGTAGTATCATGTTGATATTTATGAAGATTTTTGATCGTGATTGATCATTTTTATGACACTTCAATTAGTCCAACATCGAAAGTGGACAAAGATTAAAATTGACTTATAAGAATTTGATGAGTATATTATCAATATTTTAACTTAAGTATTTTGGTTAGTGGTTGAGAACAAATTGAATTATTGGTCAATTAACCCATCAAATTTAGGTCGTGACATTTTCATATGTTTGTTTCATCTCTTTCATTATCTTTTGTTATATTATAAAAATTTATATATATATTATCATTTATATGTACTAGATTTTTAGCATTGTATAATTATTTTTTTAAATTTAAAAGTAAAATATATGGTTTCAACTAGATACACATTGTATATTTTTTATCTATTATTTACCAAACATTCCATAACTATATATTCATTCAAATTTCTTTATCCAACTTCATATTAAAAATATAAATATATTCTCAAATGTTATGTCTTTTCTAGTTTATAATTTCTCTTGGATCACCTTAGTCTTTTAACCTTAATCTTGTCTTGGCAAATATTATATTGAATCTAGGATTAGGATCGAGAGTACAATTGATAAGTGAGGAAAAGCTTACTTCCGACCAAGTCACTAGAGAAGCTCGATTCAATGAACAACGATCTTTAGGTTAGGCTTTCACTAAATGGATTCGAGTCTTCAAGGCTAGATTAATCGATCGACGATCAAGTTTATTTATTATCTAGATCATAAACCAATTTAAATATCTTAAATGTTTATTTATTATCAAAGATATTTAAATTTACTTTAAGGATTTTATTACAAGAATAAAAGGTAATAAAATTATACGTATTATTCTCATCCATCCAATGTGTTTGATTCGTCCTTATCAGTATCTTTCGTTATATCAAAAAGATTTATTTTCATAAAATTATTTACATATATTAGATTTAGAATGAAAAATCATTGACCTTATAGGATGAATATCGTCCATAAATCTACTCAATCAAGACGGTAAAACGAAACAATGAAGTCGGCAAGAATCATAACAAAAAAATAATAATAAATAATAAAGTATATTCTCCTAACTAACTACAAATGCTTAAAAGCCATCGAGTTAGGTCATAAACAGAAATTTGGGGCAAGTACTTAAGATTACATCAATGCATGATTCAAATGGTCGATAACCATGTGCTATGGTGTCGGCCATCGGGCCAAATCGCACCCTGTGTTGTGCGCAACATGTCGATTTATGAGACACGTACAAAAACCGCGGACGATGGCAATTAATTTTGTTGTTCGTGACATGTTTCCATTGCATGTCTTCATGTGAGAAAGTTACTTGATTTTGGGATCATGGAGAATATTGTGCATATGGCATGGCAGCACACACCAAACGAAAGCCAATCATTGACACATTCTCATCACTAATAATAATAATAATAAATAAAAGAAGATGCATTGCATTGTAAGCATACGACGGCCGCCCCACGTGATGGCTGCCTCCGTCGGATCGGAGGTGGAAAGCGATCCATGTCCTCCATGCGAGATATATATATATATATATATATATTTATATATTACTCAAATGTCTCAACAACAAAGATAATCCATGCCAAATGAGAATTATAATCACTTGTTAATATGTCATCTTAAAATTAATACTAATGAAACTAAAATTAGAATTTTTTAAATAATTCATATAAGGTATGAATATATCCTCGAAGATGTGAAGATATAAAAATAATAATATAATATTAATGATTATTTTCGGAATTCACATGGATTGCATTAATACTGACCACATGAAGAAAGTAAAGTAAATCAAATATTAAAAAAAAGAAGAAGAAAACTTACGTCGCTTGGATGCCGTGGTTCTTCATCAGAAGAAAAGGGAGGATGGAGAAGGGAGCTGATAAAAAAGAGGCTGGTGGACAAAGTTAGCAGCTCATTAAAGGCAACCACGCAAAAGTAATAAAAGAGGCACAAAGGGGAACAAAAGCACAAACGTTTTCCTCTTCCTTTGGACAAATGACGCAAAAGGTTATAAAAGGAGAGCATATGCTTACGTACGTACTTACCACCACCCGTTCCTTTTTTGTTTTAGAAGCCTTTGAATCGACTCCTCCTACTTTTTTTCCTTCTTTATTTGTCTTTTTGTGATGAATTGGATACTCGATGTTGCGATTTGGTGACGAAGAAGATCGATTAGATAGATGGTGGAGAGTCAACACGAGAGGGCAAGCCATCCACCGTCTAGTGGTGGGTAAGGATGAGTCGGGAGGGCAAGCCAAGCCATCCACCGTCTTAAAGAGAGCCAAAAAGGAGGATGGGGTCGTCGGGTCATCCCGAACCACCACAGCAGCAGCAGCAGCAGCAGCAGGGACGTGGTAACAAACATCCTCCTCGTCCCTCGACGCACCAAAAAGCTCCGAGTGATGAAGAGGAGGAGGACCACCACTTCTTTAACTGCTTCCTGTTCTTGAGCCACCTGTCGGCCAACTTATTCCGGCGAGTCCAAGTCCACATCGTCCCACGTTTCCTTCTGCTTCCGGTGGAAACCAATGTGTCAACCACCGCACTTGTCCGACTCTGATGAATTCTCCTCCTCCTCCTCCTCCGTCTGCTTGCACCAACCAAGATGATCCCCAACAATCGAGGGTTTATGCCCATTGATGGGAGGGTTTAAGCCTGGGAATCAAGCAGCAGATATTTCTCCAAATATTTGTTGCTCCAACAAAGACTACACTGCGTCAGCATTGGCCTGAGAAAAGAGACACGCGTCACGACTCGGAAAAGAGCTAGCTCACATAGATTGGTTTACGATGACACATCAGGTACAGAAACAGATAGAAAGCTTTGGAGATCAGTCTGATAAGCAACACATTGACATGAAATTTACTCTCTGATAAAAGGTGTAATCAGATCTCAGACATCCTTCCTTCTCTGTATCAACCAATATAAGAATCAAATATTAATCGTATGGCGTTCTTTTAGTTGTAAGGGGATGCGCCATTGGCATCAGGAGAGCATCTGAGATTCTGCAAGCTGCGGAAACCCAGATACCCACCTCCACTGCTGCTTTGTTCAGTGAAGCCATGCCCCGAGGACACACCAAAAAAAAAAAATTTAAAACTACTAACAAATGGGGGGCCATAAATCCTCCGACGGAGCAATGGGATTCAACCACCAAATACTGGTTGTCGGCGCTTGGATTTCCCCGTGATCTAATCAAAAGTCAAAATTACCATCATCTTCAAAATAATAAAGAACTCGACTGCCTGGCCGCCATCAAACACACTTCTCCTTGTCGGTTTTACTGAGAAAGCTGGCAGCTGGTGGGGCAGGCACTCTCTAGTCTACAATCGGATGAATGTTCTGCTGAACCATAGTGATCAACTTTGCATGACTGTTCAAGTTTGCAGGGCCCTTTTCGCATATACTTCTTCTTGTCTGATGATTTCAAAAGTGACCTCTTCAGAAGACCGTCAGAGACGAGCGATGCTTCACCAGGAATGACAACTTCGTTGCACGCGCAGGAAGATCTGAGATCGGAATGTTCATTGCAGAAACTATTTTCCTTGGGAACAGGAACATCGGAATGGCTTCCAGCTTGGGTTAAACCTTCAGCGGTATCCCGAGACATCTTTCTTACAGGCTTGTCAAGAAAACCACGGGGAAATAGTGGCTTAGGTTTTCCGATGGAACCACTTTCTTGACAGAATGATGCTTTCTTGCCTTCAGTTCTATAGATCATGATCATGTCCTCCAAATTACTAGGACTTGATGCACTGCCACTTTCAACTACGTCTTCCGATCCGGGTACTGAATCATCTGAAGGTTGCAGTCCCATGCTTAAACAAGTAACGGAAGCAATAGGCGCCTGGGTGGTGATTGCAGCAGCAACATCCTTGAGATTTAGTGAATCATCCAAAGCATACATGGGCTCTTTGGGTCTTTCTCTAATGTTCTTGGGAGCATGAGGGTGGTGGCTTTGAACATGAGCTTTTTCAGTAGCACCATGAGACATCTTTCTTCCAGACTCATCTAGAAAACCGCGTGGAAATAGGGGTTTAGGTTTTCCATTCGAATCATTTTCCAGGCGAGATGATTCCTTATTGCCTTTGTGTCCATAGGATGTGTCCTCCATACTAAGAACTTTGCTGGTAGGATCCAGTGCCTTGACAGTTTCCACTGCATCCTCTGATCTAGGTACTGAAGGCTCCGGTCCGATGCTTGAATTAGGCAGGGAGGCAATAGGAGCCTGCTTGGTGATTGCACCTACAGTGTCCACAAGATTGAGTGATTCATCCAAAGCATACATGGGTTCAGTGGGTTTTTCTCTAATGCTCTTGGGAACAAGACCATCAGAATAACTCTCAACTCGAGTTTTTTCGGCACTAACCCGAGACATCTTTCGCCCAGACTTATCAAGAAAACCACGGGAGAATAGGGGTTTAGGTTTGCCATTGAAATGTGTTTCCTGATATGAAGATGCCTTGTTGCCATCCAAACTATTAACTGTGTCAGCAGGATCGGATGCCCTGCAAGTTCCCCCTGCTTCTTCTGAGCCAGTTATTGAATCATCTGAATTATCCAGTTCCATGCTTGCAGCAGTAGTAGAAGCAAAAGCCTTCTCGGTAGCTGCGGCAATGTCCAGAAAATTGATTGATTTATCCAAAGCACACATAAACTCAACGGGTCTTTCTCTAATGCCACTTGCTCCACTTTTTCCCGTACCATTCCCTGCATCGGAACTAAAGGGTTCTTGACATTTTTCTAAATGAACTTCTATGCATGAAATATCTGGCGAATCTAAGTGCCTATAGCCAACAGACATGTGATCCTTGGTCACAAAAGAGAAAAGACTATCGTTCCCTTCTTCAAGATCTTCAATTGACGATGAACTAGATGAAGGATCATCAATATCTCCTCTATGTAGGAGCATTGGCTTTATGTCCGAAGATGCACCAGCAACCACATTATCGACAGGTGTATCCACCATAACCACATTGTCCAACTTTTTGACCCTTGAAGAATCAACATGAGTCGAGAACCCTCCGTCATGTCCGCTATCGTGCAATTCTGGAACTTTACCAGGATTTGGAAGAGAGATAAGGTTGGGAGAATGGCATGAAGCACTGATGAACTTAGCCACCTCGGAAGTTATTGATGCCTTCTGATCAGTTTCAGGTAATAGTGTATTCCCTGGAGGGCACAGATAAGGCTCCCCGCGAGCAGTTTTCCTGAGAAACAATAGTCACATGAGGCATTCAATCGTCAACATGACATGCTAAGAGAAAAAACAAAGTGTTCTTCCCACGTTTCAGACAATTGCAAAACATTAAAGGCATTATGAAGATAGCTGATGAGCATGAGTTCAACTGCATGAACATTTCTAATTGCAGTAATCAAAAGAACTACCTCTGAGTAAAAATTAATAATTAGGTTTCCATACAAAAGCATCATCTAATTGGTAAAGAAATGAATGCAGTGATCAGTTGAGAAGAAAAAATTATGAACAAAAATAAGTAGATTTCATATTTGCAGCATAATGAATAGTTGAATGTGCTTTTTCCCATGCAGTAGTGCTCGTAAATTCTTCAACAAGAATCCATTAATGACACCTTTTCCCTAACAAAAACATTACAAAATGACTAGCTTTACCTGCTATATAAGAGCATATATGCACATTCAGAAAGAACATCCTCCGCTTCCACATTAATGACCTGCAACACAGTTTTTGTCAGGGCAAGAGATCAAATCAATCAAGTCATAGCTAAGAAAACACAAGCTGGTTCCACCTCACAGTCATCAATTCGATACCAACGTCCATGATAATCTTTTGTGTAGCAAATATAGTGGCCAAAGAATGAAGCATTCAGCATGTCCAAGTGAACGACTACAGCATATAGTGTATATATGTCGGTGCCATCACCATCTTCACTCATATATGGAGTAAGATCCAAATTTTGAGGGAAAGTAACTCTCTTATTCAGTTTTCCAAACCTACCACTCTTTACAAATAGCAAAACAAAAGAAACTTAACCAACAAGCCTTAACAGAACAGTGAAATATATTAAAACAAACAGAGAAGAATAGAAGTTCTCAAAAGAACAGAAAAATCCTAACCTGAAATCTCTTCAGTGTAATTGTGAGAATATTAGGAGCCTGATTAACTGTAAGACGCTTCCAAGCTTTAACATAGTCATTGCACCTAAAGATCAAATTTTTTTTACAAAGTACTCAATTGTGTATGTCTAAAAGAAAGAAGCATCTAAACCACATAAGCCAAAAGAGACGACAAACATGATGGTACAACAAAGTGTGGAGTGCTACAACATGGACATTTTTTTGCTGTAGATGAATAATGGCCACAGTGGAATTGTCAAATAACATTGGCATGGATTATTATGTGGTTTTTTCTGTAGATGAATGATGGCCACAGTGGAAATGTCAAATAACATTGGCATGGATTATTATGTGCATAACATTCACACATTTTTATGATAATCCAGATAAGAAACAATATTTTCGGTTGATAAACTCTAGTAGAGTAGGTTTAGGTTTTAACAAGAACAGTTGACAATCGGAGTAATATTTTCTTGTTTCTTCAGACACTTGGTAAGAAGCCAACATTGTTCACAAGCCCAATTAGTTCAAAATGATGTACATTGAGTACCTAACTACAGCTAGAAGGGTTCAAACAGTTCGGTGGTTCAAGCTTTTTTGATGGGTAACACTTGTGCCTCTAAATAGCTCAAAGTCCTAGGTTAAGAACAGGCGCAGGCATAGTTATCTATGTGTAAAGCAATTGAATCTAGACTATAAAGCACAAAATTTCATTCCACATGTAAATTTATGACAAAACAAATTTCTAAATCTTGGCCATTGGGTGACCTCTCTAAATATTTCTTGATTTCTTTGATGGCCTGACGTACCATCCCACTAATGTAACCTGGTTGTTCTCCAAGCAGAATCTTTCTCCCTATATTCTCCAAGAAAAGCTCATTATCTGCTGGACGACTACCCAGGGGCAGCATCAACAATGAAAGACAAAGTAATCCTAAATAACAGAAATATAGGAATGCAGACTAGATGACTATCAATAAAGAAAGAACAGTAGGCTTCTGTTTTAAACTAAGCACATTCAATGCTGCAGAGGGTCAGACAATGAATGTGAGTTTTCAAGCTGCAACAAACTCTCTAATGGTTCTTCCACAAAGAACAAAAGGCACTAAACAACTTCTAATTCCTCATCAAGTATTAATTTCTATAATAGAAAACCATTCACAAAGTGAAAACCTGTGAATCATGTGCATCAGCACGGGAAACATAACGGGCACAAGCAGACATCATAGGGAACTATCATAGGAAAAAGTCATGTTGAAATGTCATTTAAATTAGTAGTAAATGGTTCCCAGAAGAAATAAGAAATAATTTCAATCCACAACAACTATTACGAAGAAAGCAAAAGGCACCAAATCACAAAAGAATGCAGATTAACTGAACATGTGGAAAATTTTCAAACATGACAAATAAATGTTAGAATTCTTGCAAGTAAACCATTTAAAACCAGTTCACAGCATTTCATTGGTAAATACAGATGCTCACCCATCACATTTGTACTTGTTCTCCCCATCTAACCATTCCTTTATAGTGAATTGATCTAAGCATTCCTCCAAAGATTCAACATCCCCTTGGATTTCGACAGTCAAATCCATCATATTCTCAAAACGATTAGACACCATGTTGCATTGTGTGCAAGCCACCTGAACATAAATTCAATTATTGTAAGAATAACATTGTGCTTCAGCTTCATGAAACATACTACGACTATAACTTACGAAATTACCAGTAACTCCAGCAGCCTGATATGGAAGGTAAAATTAATTGTCATAACTTAGTAAGCCTTCAGAAAGAGATCATTAAAAAAAGTATAAAGAAAATATATCTGGTATCATGTAAGACCTAAGAAATTTATAACATTTACATTATCTCAAACTTCACATCAATCCATAACAAATCTGCAACCCCATGACCTCGTGATCAGAGGGAACTCAACTAAAATTGATTAAACAACAAAGACTTCAGAACATTAAATAAGACAATGAAAGCTCTATGGTTAACTTATATGTTTTGCCAGAATCAAGTTTTCTTAATTTCCCGAAAGTCACTTCTCTTGCTTAGCACCCACTAAACCAAGGTTCACAATTTTATATACCGGTACTATCAGTCAGGGCTTGGACCAGTAGGATACTGCTCCATACCAGTTTACTGCATCTCGAAAAAACCCTTTAAAAGGCTGAAAACCAAAATAAAAACATAAACTATTCACTTCAGTACACAGCCTGCTCTGAGAAATAAGCTTGGTTTACGGTGGCCTATCTCTTCAATACACAATGCTTGAAACTTAATGAACTGAGGTTTAAGCTTTGCGACAAAGAAATTTTATAACATATTCAACTAATTGAACATTGTAATAGATGACTTCCGCAACAATTTGTCACAAAACTATGATCCTCAATGTTAACTTATTGACTAGAAAATGAAATACTTTATTCAACCTTAATGAGATTTCACCGACTTATTACACTGCAGGTGGGTTTTAAAAATTTTAGTATGTATCATTGGCATGCCTTTTCGGGTGGATGCATGTTCTCACTCGATGTAGTGCAACTGCAACTTACAAGTTCCTGTAGATCCTTCAAAGCTCATGTGAAGTAAATCACACTATCAGTAAGTCAAAGTTCTCAAACTAATAACAAATATTTTATGTTTTAAAGCCCTCACTTGAAATTTCAATGTTCTAACTTTTTGATTCATTATACCATCCACAGAATCACCCCCTAAAAGGATACGGCTAATTAAGGGTTAGGAATCTTTTGAACATTT
Source organism: Musa itinerans (assembly GCA_001649415.1). Taxonomy (NCBI): domain Eukaryota; kingdom Viridiplantae; phylum Streptophyta; class Magnoliopsida; order Zingiberales; family Musaceae; genus Musa; species Musa itinerans. Next base: position 56,868 of record LVTN01001330.1, read on the forward strand.
GCAGTGTGAGTAGTAAATGCAAGAGGATATTCTAGCTGCTAAAACTACAACAATTCTGGAAATGACTCAAGTGAGTAGTAAATGCAAGAGGATATTCTAGCTGCTAAAACTACAACAATTCTGGAAATGACTCAAGTATCTCGTATTCCAAAATAAGTTTACCTTTTACCACATTATATGATTCTACACTATCTACATTCAAGATTGATAACAAATTATAATAGCTTCATATTTTACCACAAGATGATAATACAACTGTCCATCCAAGACTCCAAGGTCAGAAGTATTAGAATTTTAAGGCTTTAATCCACGTGACGTAACTGAAAGTTATAAACTTCAGCCTTCAACGGCCACAAGAAAATCAGCTCTTAAGCCAACCTTATATAAAAAGTGGATACAATATGGCATTCCTATAAAAAAAAATTAAGGGAAAGCATTTGGGTGTTGCAGTATGTGAAAACTCATGCATAGATAAGCAAACTCCCACCGAAAATTCTCTTGCTCCTTGACTTCTCTTTATAATTTATCCTGCTCATTCTTCATCATCTTTCAAATTGTCCCCAAATGTTAGTCTACAAGTTTCTTAATGTGTCAGGCTTTGACCAGCTTAAAGCTACAAGCATGAAATGAATCACAGAACATTAAAATCTCTGACTCAGGAAGTTTCCAAATTCTACAATATCCCTGGTTAGGTGGATGTCAACACTTATATATATTTTCCAAGTATAAAAAAAATTGTAGAGAGTGCCTATTGTATTCTTGAAAAATACTCGTGTTGAATGCATATCTCATTTCTTTAGTCATAATTTTTTATTATAAATATTCCTAAACCTTATGATCCTGTTAGTGCCTCGATCACGGCAAATGACTAGAACCGAAATGCATGACATCCTAGGTTAACTGTAGTTAAAGGAACTGGATTGACACCATCCTGATGATTTGTATAGTTAACCAATTTTCTTTTCTTCAGAAAAAGAAAGGTGTCCTCAATTTTGCAATATACATGTCCTAAACAGTAGACATGTATGCAAAATTAGTCAAGATGTGTTAGGTAATGATATGTTTCTGTTTAAATACTGGACCAAATAAGCCATAGTTTTAAACTTTGAAGTGTGAGATGATAAAGAATATTTGGAAAAGAAAGCTGCAACAGAAAATCCAACCTGAGATTGAAGACGACCACCAAAAATGTATTGAATAAGAGTCGTTTCTTGGGTTCTAGTATCAACAGTCTTCTCACCTCCAAATTCATCAAGGCAAACTGATTGCATTCTATCAATTGCGAACCTAGAAACAAGGCATATTAAAGTGAAATGACAAATAATAAGGGACACAAGGTGTCAGTAAAAACAAACACCTCATAAATTCATGAGCGTCCTCCTGTCTACCGTAGTCAAGGTTGCCACCAATGTTATGCAAACCAGAAAGAATATTGATAGGTGAAAAAGGATGCATGCTCTCTCTAGCCTTTTGAACATGAAATTGAAGCTCACATAAGAAACACCAACCGTCCCTCTCGCTGACATCTAAACAAAGAAAGGCAGTAACAAAGACATCAAAAGACTTGATCTATATGAAAGTAATAATCAGAAGTTGCCGAATGTCTCCCCACTTACCACATTCTCTGCTGTGGGTTCTCTTCAATAAATATGCCATAAGTGGTCGAGTGGATGTGAGACACTGTAGAACCACATTAGCAAAACAACTACACAGGAAAAGAAGTGGAAAAAAATCAACAATCTAGGCATTTTTCATTAAAACCCTGATATTCTGATAATCTAGCATAGATCATAAACAACAAAATGTCTGAATTAGCAGGGACTTGAGATGGTCTTGTCAAATAAACCTGTTCCCACAATTCACAAGTCCACAAGGTGTAAATCCTGGATTGTCCCAATTGAAAAGTTTCACGAATTCTTCATAAGGGAAAAGAATCTGTGGGTACACAAAAAGATGGTCATGATTCATAACAAATATCAGAAATTAGCTCAAAAAGAATTATTGGGTTCAGAAAATATAATAATATCCACCTTTGTTGATTTTTGGAGGATATTGCTGGTTCCACAAGCTGGCATCAGTGAGATAGAACTAAACTGTTGACTTTCTGATAAAGTAACCTCAACTGTTGACTTTGATTGCTCGCAACAGAAACTATGATCAGATTTCCAATGCTTCGATTGGCATGCCTGTGAACTGAAGAAGAGGGAGCAAACAAATGCTGATATGACTATGTGAAATAAAATTAAAAGTTTGGAGAACAATGTAACTAAATGTTTGTCCATAATAATATTTATAAAAACACAAACAAATATCTTAGCGCACTAACACAAGAACAGATATTTGATAGGTTAATCTATGGAAACACATATAGTAAAATAATAACGTTATCTGTTTTTAACAATGTGTTCTATGCCTTGGATGTATATGATTTTGAACTGAGCGCACTAAATCATCTATCGTTCACAAGAACCTAGTGGGGTTCTTGCACTTCTTCAAAGCAATTATGCAACTTTATTCTTCTTCCAATCATTACTGACTTGGCATGGTTTGATTGTTTATAAGCGCTTTTTTAGGAAAAAAAAAACCAAGCAGATAGAATGTGTGGATCAGCAAGACTAACTGACATGGAAATACCTTTATATCTCTAATAAAAAATGCCCTATGATATGAATGCAACCAAACCAAACAAGAACTAAGGAATGCAGTTATGCTTTCTAATGGAAGAACAAAGTAATAAATATCAAGATCTCCACCAAGAGTGTCACGACTCGACGATAACTAGCCTGTTGTGCTAAACCACTGGCTCAAAATGCTCAGACTGAGGTAAACAATAGTACGCCCATCAGAACCTTTTAAGTCAATCTTATTCTTAACCCACTTCCGATGTGAAATTAAATTGGGGTGTTACAATCTCCCCCACTTAATAATGGGGTGTTAAGGGTGTTACAAAGAGGAAAACATAAACTAACTCAAGACAGTTAAAATTTTCAAGTTCAAACCTCGATGTTAAGAAACACAGGTTCAATAATTTTGCTTGATCAAAGGATAAGTTCGAAAATGGCAAATGCATATCAGCAAATTCAATTAATGACAACCTAAACAATCAATTAATTAATTACTGTTCTAAGAACAAGAGTCCTAAGTGATATTCTTGCCAAAGAACCAACAAACTTCTCATCAATGTTGCTTACTTGTCGAACTTTCCATCTTAACATCCAAATCTTCTGTCTTAGAGATTCAAGCAAATCACAGAAATAAAACGTGTTTTTTGTGCCTACAAGATGGAAAATTTTCATGACCAAGAACCAACTAACTAGTGTTTTTTGTGCCTACAAGAAATATCTACAAGACGGAAAATTTTCATGACCAAGAACCAACTAACTCCTCATCAACATTTAATTTGTGCCTGATATGTCAACTGCTTCGACTTCAGTCGGTTAACGAACAAAACAATCCAAATCACTGCGATTCGGTGATGATATGATGGAATGACGAAGAAAAGGAAATCGTTTTTCGTTTCCCCTATTCAAGAAATCAAGCAAAGCACAAAAAGGATCATCAAGGACCCACCAGCAGCGCACCGCCTTGCACCGGGAGCACTTCTTGGTCACCGGCGGCCCGCAGGCGGCGCAACCGTCTTCTCCGCCGACATACATCGCCCGCCGCGGCCCTTCGAACCCCGACCCGGCCTCGAAGCTGGCGTCGACGACGAAGTACCTGGAGGCGGCCCGCTTCACCAGGAGGAGCGCCCCTGAGAAGATCAAGATCGCGGAGAGCACGAACCGCAGCAAGGCCGAGGGATCCACCGCGGGGAGCATCTACGCGTCGAATCCCGCCGCTTAACCATGAGATCGGAACCCTAAAAGGAGCCAATTCCGCCAGGGCTTCTCCCACGCCCCAAGAATTCGAGTATGTGAAGGGTTTGGTGTGTTGGGGTTTCGGGTTTTGTAGTGCATGCAGGTGGTTAAGTCGGTTTTGCTTTGTGAATTTGGGTATTTAATGGAACCATTTAAATCCAATAATTATATTAACTCGTAAAAACCTATCATTAACTCTTAATACCACTCCTAATAATTCTTATTGAATTTAATCACTGCCAATAAGCTATGATTCATGACCTCTTAGATATTTCTAATTGCTATTTTAGATTCATTACATACTCTAATTGATGTTCATGAGTTGAGTTTTCTTGATTAATGTCCTAAATTCAACTCTGTCATTAATTAATTAATTTATCTAGTGAATATTTTTTGATTAATTGCTCTTCGATTAATATTTAATTTTCTTTGAAGGAATATAAGTTGCTCATATGAACCAACTCCAATCAAACGCATTGAATGCACAATATGACAGCTGAAGATGCAAAAGCAGCTTATTATTTTAACCATATAAAATGGACAAGACCTTTATTATTTATATGTGCAAGTTGGTCACTGTACTTGTTTGACTTTGAAGCCTTGTTCATTATGAGACTGATATTGACAACAATCAAACCATTTCTTTCTCGACAATTTTTGCTAATGCTGAGTAATTACCCTTTCTTTGATATCATGATCGTAATTATCATCGTATATCATTCTAATATAATAATTATATCAATCATATCATATCGATTTAATTGTATATTACATAATATTTCATCCGTAAACGGTTCGCTCACATATTGATTTAAATTTGACACCCTTTGGTTACGTAATATTATATTATTCACTAAAATATCTTATCATTATATTTATGATATCGATAATATTAAGTAGTTATTTTATTTTATATTTTTTTTACATAGTAAAAAGTATTATTGTTTTCAAATATTAGTCTTTTACGGATTTAATTAGTTTTGCCTAAGTCATTTTTGGAAAAGAGTTAATCTTCTTAAAACCTTTTATGGTCACTTCAAGACTTACAAAAGAGAAAATATATTCGATGAAACATTTAACTCAAGATCTCATAAATAGTTATTTCAGTAAATACTTAATAAATAATATAAATTATAAACATAAACTTTCACCAGCTTTGATACTATCTATCATGGATTTAGTTGATTTTGATGTCATATCCTTGCATGTTTGTTAACAGAAGCCATAATGATCCAAATCAGGCCCATGGACTAAGCAGATTGAATTGGTTTAATCCTATAGGTTCTAATTGAGATTTTTAAGGGCTGTGTGTATGAGGTTTCTATACATTGGGTTCTTTCTTAATCGTTTAAGTTTTTAGGATTAGCGATGACCTAATTAAAATCTTTTTTATAGAGTTTAAGTTGAATCCACTAATACTTATCGACTTAACTTGAGATTCATGCACTCGATTAAAATATTTTTTAATAAAAATATACATCTAAAGTTTTTATAAATACGAAACCGTAAATCATTTAGAAGAATAACCTAATGTACGATGCTTTTTGCTAATCCGTGATAACTTAAATCGATAAACCGTAACATTAGGATTTACTCTTCTCCCATAAATAAATCATATCAAGAAATGATATGGGTGGTCTCCTCTTTATCATTCAGCTATATTTTTGCATGATAAACAAGCCAGACTGCAACCCTTTGATCAAGTAGTGGAAGCAATAGTACTGCTTGCACTATTGATTCTATCCACAAAGTGAGTCATAGTACTTTATCACACATATGATATGAGATTCCCATGTCGTACCACAAGTATGATGGTTATCCAAGTCTCTCATGATGAAAGCCTCTGCTTTGCTGAGGGAGACAAGCACTGAGGCCACAGAATGCCTTTCTTCTTGTCAGAATGTGATAGGAGAGAGTTGGTATAAGGAGGCATATATGACATTGGCCTGGTTCCACCATCATCATTCCTTCTTCACCTCCATGGCCATGGCTTTGTGAGACACCTTGTTCTCCAACCTCAATGTTCTCCTCATCTGGTCTTCTTCTTTGCATACCAGATGCCTCAGCAAACAACATAAATTAGTGATCTCCTGTGAGTGGTGCCTGAGAAGCTCCTCATCAGTGACTGCCTTGTGTCCTCACATTTCACCAGGAAAGGGACCTGCACACACTCGAGCCTTCATAATGCAGCAGCCAGTTGATCCCACTTTGCTATGGGCTCCTATGTGGCAGGCAAAACAGCCAATGAGATGGCAGTGTTTGCCCCTCCATGAATGTGGGGAATTGCCCAACAATGTTGCAGGAAAAATGTAGTGCAGGGTGATGACAGATTCCACTGTTCCACTGCAGTCTCTGACATCAACTTAAGAACCTCATCTGCTCACTTCGACAATTAATCAAACACATAGCGGTTCTGCTTTAATCCAAGCAATAAGAGCTTCTTCCCCTTCCTTCCAAATACCCAAGGGTGTGTATGCAGTACAAGAGGTGGAGGAATAGAAAAGCTTTCTTTGTCACATGTCTTTCATGCAAAAGGGTGCTGCAGATGCAGAACACATAGACAGTGACACATTAAATCCAAACCCAGAGCAGATATGATGCTTTAATCAAGTTAAAATTTCATGTTTGGAGGAGTCTGAGTTGCAAGGTTGACAAGGATCAGCAATCTATGTACAGATTACTGGACACCATGACACCTCATTAAACACCCACAGTGGGGTGCCTGTTCTTGCTCCAATTGCCCTAATACATCTTTTTTTGGCACTTGATTGGCCAATTGGAGAAGAAGAAGGTGGAATCCATCTCCCTTCTCCTCACAATTCTCATGCAATAACTCAATCAATCAACAACAAAACCCAGATGTCCCTAAATGCCAAGGCAGTATGGAGAGAAAGAGAAAGAGAAAGATTATCCAATCCTAAACTGATGGAGAGAAAGAGAAAGATTATCCAATCCTAAACTTGTTTGGTGCACCATAAAGAAGTGTTAAATTAGACAAAGATGGTGGCATATTTGGGACTCCAATCCCCTCACATCAAATCACACCAAGGGATGGAAAAGAGAAAGCAAGAGAGCCCACCAATTCCCATTACCTAAATAAATCATCATGCTATCTGAAGGTTGTCCTCACCACCCTCTCTCACTCTCTGCTCTCTAATTCTTTTGGATAAGCTCAACATCTAACAGCATCCAATTAGATATCCACACATCTTTAATCTTGGCATCACCCAAAGTGAGATCCTCAAATAATAATTTTTTTATGTCTTTAAAGAGTGAGGGGGAGGGGAATATATGTTAGATTATGTTAGTTCCCATGGCATGCTTTTTGATTAACTAGATTTACATCATAGTGAAGATAATTGTCTCTTGCATGTTGCTTGCAAATAGCAAAACAAGATATGTTTGTGATTTAGATTAAAATGCCAATAATATAATTTCTGAGTTATCAAGCAATGAATTGACAACTCCAAATTACATCAGTCTGGTAAAGTATCAAAGGGGACATGTAGATTATTAGTGTGATTCATATATCAGACAACTTAAAGAGGGAAGATGTGTGAGAGATATTTCTTTAAATGCAGGCATTAAAGAAAAAAAAACATTTTTATTTCTAAAGTATTATTTGTTTTTTTGCTCAAAATTGCTGAATAAAGCATTTGCACAGTGTCATTAAGGGAATCAAAGGCAGAAGAAACAAGTAAAAGCACATACGTCTTTATCAGCCTAATAGGATCTTATTCAGCACCACAACTCCCTTTATAAATGCATTGCCACTTCCTTGCGCATTGCTTCATTCTCAAGTCACCACTTCTCTCTCTTTCTCTCTCTCTCTTTGTGATTTCAAGGGGAGCATTATGAGGACGGGTGGAGTTTACAACGCAAACGGCGGCGCAACCATGGCAAAGGCGCCGTCCATGGCTCCCGGCGGGCCTCATTCCGGGTGGCACTCGCCGGTTCCCTACCTCTTCGGTGGGCTGGCGGCGATGCTCGGCCTCATCGCGCTCGCCCTTCTGATTCTCGCCTGCTCCTACTGGAAGCTCTCCAGCTACCTTGAATCCGGCGACGGTGCCGACCAGCCTAACCACGAGAAGCCCAGCGACGGCTCGGCCGGCAAGGAGACCGCCTTCGTGGAGGAGAGTGTCCTCGTCATCATGGCCGGCAACCGTGCCCCCACCTTCCTCGCCATCCCCACTGCCACCCGCTCCGCTTCGCTTGCAGGCAACAGCACTGCTGCTAACACCGACCTCGATGAATCAAACAAGCAGGAGGACACTGACATGACTCGGGACTCGCGACCCATGGAAGGTGGCCACAGCCAGCACCAAAGCCAAAACCAAGAACTGTAGCTGAGAGTTCCCTTTCCCCCTTTACCTTTTGGTGGACAGGATTCGCGTTCGTTTAGTGCTTTTTCCAGTTGTATTTAACTTGCATGATTCGGGAGTGTAAATTCTTGAGTAGGACATGAATGAAGCTTCGTTCTCTGAACATTTCTGTGTGCTAAAAGCGTAGTGGAGATAATGGAGATATCATCGAAACCCTTTCGAGTAAAAGCTCTTGTCTTGGCCACGGTTTAGTACCAAGCTAACGGCAGGAACAAGAAGAGGAGGAGGAGGAGGAGGAGGCGGAGGCAGGGGGTGAAGGCGCAAGCACTTGGCGGGCACTGATTCGGCGTGCGGACGCGGCGGGAGGACAGCGCGCAGGTCAGACGTCAGGCGCTGTGCGCTACAGAGGTTTCGGACGCTACTGCCTACGGGAGAGGAGGAGACAGAGCGGTGCGATACGCGTGTCGACTGGGCCTGCCGTGCCCTCGGTAGCGTTCCTTGCTTTACCTTTCTCGCTGCTTGACACACGCGGCCGGTCGTCATCCTCTCTTGCGCTGTTCACACCTTCGTCTCTCCATTTCCTCTGGTCGTAGCATGGTTGGTCAAGGTCAATTCCCATCGTCCTTTTCTTCTCTTTCCCATCCTCCGCTCCATATCAAGCCACTCTGCTTCCGACGAGATGGTTGTCTAAACTTTACGTGCATGTAGAGTTCGATCTCACACAACTGAGATGAAAACTTATCTGTAACGTACATGTCTTTTGCATTCATTATCACCAATTACCAACTCAGCCTCGCAATTTTAGAACAAATGAAATGCAACTTGCGGTTGGATGAGAAGAACACAATGGAGAGCTGTCCGAAACAGTAGAACTGTCCTCAATCGAGTAATCAAGCAGCTAGTTTTGCTCGTAGATCCTTCCTCAAGATCTTGCCGGAGGGCGCCTTGGGAATCGCATCTGTAAAGAAGACCTTGTTGATCCTCTTGTAGAAGACCACCTGAGAGAAACAGAGAGCGGAGAGTCAAGATTTGGAGATGCAATTCTTGATGTTGTAGAAGATACGGTTGACTGGTGGAAGCTTCACCTGCTTTGAGACGTGCTGCTTGATCTCATCCTCGGTGATCTCTGACCCGTTCGACCGCACCACAAAAGCAACAGGAACTTCCCCAGCTGCTTCATCCTTCATCCTGCGCGAATCGACCACCAACTTCGGATCATGATCACATAGTTTTCGCGTATTGGTAGCTGCAGGACTTGGGTTGCAGGACTTACGGGACGACAGCAGCGTCCGCAATGCTGGGGTGGGCGATCAGGAGTGCTTCGAGCTCGGCTGGCGCAACCTGGAAGCCCTTGGACTTGATGATCTCCTTGAGCCTATCGACGATGAAGACCTCGTCGTCGTCGTCCACGTATCCGATGTCTCCTGTGTGCAGCCAGCCTTCCTGGTCTATGGTGTTGCTCGTCGCCTCTGGATCATTAATATAACCTGTGCAATCACATCAAATCTCCCACATTAATGTTGATGTACACTCCAAAAGGAAGAACCGTCCGCAAACAGGGAAGAACAAGAGAGTGTCACTCGATTATGCTATTTTGCATCAGAAAAAGTCAAAGCTGGGAAGTTCGTGCATCATGCACATACTGAGGGAACCTACCATGGGAATCTCCTGATACCTTCATCATCAATCATTTGACCCTTACATGTGGAATGAACATGACAAAGGCTTATGTTGCAGTGTTTTCTTCTTCATGTTCTTGTGGCAAGGACCAGGTAGATGACAAAGGGGACCAGATTGTACGAATCCAAGTGGCTGCTCAGACCGCGGCATTTCTATGCCAAAGAAGATGGAGCAGTACGCATTAGATCAAACACCTCTCGATTCGATGTTGTCGTTCAATTAACTATCTGGATATGATCTAGGGTTAAAAGATCTAGCATGTGTGATTTTGATTATAGACCTCTCGAGTTTTTATGATTTACTCATATCTAAAATAATCTTTATATTTTAAAAAATATAGTATATAAACTCATCTAAGTTAACAAATATTAGAATTTAGTTACGTGACATGTTATAATAAAAGGGTAAGGTCCATTTTAGCTCCTATGTTTTTAGTCATAAATCTCTTAACCTTTATAGTTTAGTTGTATCTAAAATAACTCATACATTTTTTAAAATATAGCATATAAGCCCCTCTCATCAAGTTTAAGTTAAAAGATATTAGATTCTATTTGAGTGGCATGCTGACTCACAATAAATTTTTAATATAGTGATACATATAATTTAAGTTAAAAAATCGATAATAGTTGGATTTGAAAACATAGATCGATTGCCTAATCAATTTCCTTCAAAACAAGCCTTTCCATGATCTAGCAAGCAGCACGCTGTTCTTGCCTCAACATTTATCAAAGGAAGGAGCATCTTAGTATCTGTGATGATCGAGAAGGCTATAATAGAGAGCTTGTCCCTCAGGACCAAAGAGGAAACCACTAGCTGTATTGTGTGCATTAACATTCGAAGCTTCTCTCCTGTCATGTCTTAGCTCATGTCTAGCACCATCACTAAATCAATCAAGGTGTGGAGAGGGGTGAAGGATCATATTAGTGGTGCTTTTACCTTAAGAGCCACCATATAGCTTCGGTGCCTCTGCTCTTGCGAGAGCAAAGTCACTTGTGGCATTACGCTCACAAGGATACCACTAGCTTTATACCTAGGTGTTGGCCGACGAGGGACTCCTCTATCAGTACAGCTAGCAAATCAGGCACGAGGGGCTGCAAGGAGCCTATAGAACTCGTCCTCTTATTCCACGTCTTGTCTCTTTGTCATCATTGTAAGCTTTCTCATTTTTGTTCTTGTTGGCTGCTTTTGATATATGATCGAACCACACGCACCCTCCCTGGTTGGAATTCGACAGAAGTAATGGCGGCTCATCATCGTCATAAACCTTAGCGGCAACAACAACAGTAGCGATGACAACTACTATGTTCTCCCCCAACTATCGTTCCAAGTGTCATTATTAGTAGTTCTCCTAGTTGGGTTACAGTTCTCCGTCTCTCCTACCACTCCTTACTCAATAGTAAGTGCATTGCCTTTTAGGTAGTGAAGTGTGAAGAGAAAGGGCACGTGGCGTTAAGAAGCATAACAGATGGGACAAGCAAGGCTAGTGTGGCTCCTGACGTGGGCAACAATACAAGGGAAGTGGAAGGCGTGGGAGCACTCCGTCATGAAGATTGGTGTCTCATGGCTCGTCTTCACAGGGTCGATTAGGCTGTCGGTCTATATTTTCAAATCCATATATTATCATTTTTTAAATTTAAATTATACGTATCATTACATTAATGATTTATTATGAGTCAACATATAATACAAGTAAACTATGACTTTTGTTAACTCATATTTAATGGGAGGAGTTTATATGTTACGTTTTTTAAAATACAGAGGTTATTTTAGACATTAGGAAACCATAAAGACGAGGTTCATGGCCAAAACCACATGAACTAAAATCGATCTTAATCTTTTTTTAACTTAAATTATTATATTATTATATTAATAATTTATTGTGAGTCATCACTCCAACTTCTATTAACTTACAGTTAACGAGAGACTTATATGTTATGTTTTTAAAAATAAATAAATTATTTTAGATATAAATAGATTATAAAAAATTAAGAGATAAATAATCAAAATTACAAGTACTAAAATGTAACTTAACAAATATATCATCTTCCTTTTGACTTTGGTTACCTTTTTTGCTTTGGTTATGCGAACAAGTCTTGTGGTTCCTAGAAATTAAAATGTCTCGGTCATCTTGACTTGTTCGTTCCATCGGTGTTCAGATGACACATGAAAGCAAAGTACAGAGTGGTTGTGTCTCACTCACCTTTCATGATTTGGGCTCCCCTGATGCAGATCTCGCCGTGCTGGTTGCGGCCGAGCGACGCGCCCGTGTCGGGGTCAACGACCTTCATCTCCGCGTTCCTCACCACGGTGCCGCACGCGCCTGACTTCACCTCGCACGGCTCCTTCGCGAACGCCAGGCACATCGATATCACCGGCCCCGCCTCCGTCATCCCGTACCCCTGCAGAGTTTGAAGCACATCGAACACCCTCAGTCCCGAAGCTTTCATTAGCAGAAATCGAGCTTGTTATGAGAGGATTAATGGAGCATCGTGGAAAGCTTCGCCTTTCGTTTTCGATGCCAACAGGCTACCAAACTAGGGGGCAGAAAGAAGAGGCGAGGATGCGAGCTCTCTCACCTGGCCCAGCCGGGCGTTGGGAAGGTTAGCCATGAACTTGTCCTCGAGGTCCTTCCCCATGGGCGCCGCACCGGACATCACGATGCGGATCGACGACAGGTCGTAGCTGTCCACCAGCGGGCTCTTCACGAACTTCAGCACGATGGGCGGCACGAAGGGCGCGATCGTCACCTTGTATCGCTGCACCAGCTCCATCAGCGGCACCACCTCGAAACGCCGCATAATCAGGACAGACGCCCCGACGCGCAGCCCGCACAGGAGCACCGAGTTGAGAGAGTAGATGTGGAACAGCGGCAGCACGCACAGCAGCACGTCGTCCTTGTGGAAATAGAGGTTGGGGTTGGCACCGTCCACTTGCTGCGCTACGCTCGTGATCAGGTTCCGGTGCGTCAGCATCACGCCCTTGGGCAGCCCGGTCGTGCCCGACGAGTAGGGCAGCGCCACCACGTCGTCCTGATCGATCTCGACCGCCGGAATTGTGCCTGCGTCCGTGGCCAGGAGGTCAGCGAAGCGGTGGCAGCCCTCAACGGGGCCATCGTCGACGGTGACGATGGTGACGCCGCGCTCCGCGGCGAACTCCCGGATCTTCTCGACCTGGCACGACTCGGTAATGATGAGGCGGGCTCCGGAGCCGGACGCCTGCTTGTGGATCTCGCCGGGGGTGTATGCGGGGTTGGCGGTGGTGGCGATGGCCCCCCGGTGAGAGGCGGCGAGGAAGGCCACCACGAACTCGGGGGAGTTGAGGAGGAGGATCATGAACACGTCGCCCCGGCCGATACCGACCCCGTGGAGCCCGGCGGCAAAGCGGCGTGCGGCGGCGTCGACCTCTGCGTAGGTGAGCACCTTCCCGGTGGCGCCGTCAACGACGCAAGGCCGGTCGGCGAACTCGGCAAGGCGCTCAAAGCAATAGCTATGGAGGGGAATGTCGTTGGTGATCTCGATGTCCGGCAGCTTCGACCGGAAAATGGTCTCCTCGGGTGGCGCAATGGAACCCATTCTTCAGCTACGGTTCCGGCTCCGGCGGCGGCGAAGAAGATTAAAGAAGAGAAGCCAAATCAAAGAACAGATTAGAAGAGAGAAGAGATTCAACTGTTTTCTCTCTTTGCTTGCTTTACTTGGGTTTTCTTCTCTCGGAAGAGGGAGGGGGAGAGGAGGTAGCAAGTAATATACTGGTGGCGGTGGAGGAGGCTTGGAGCTGGTGAGGACTTAGACGTGATTAGAGTTGAATCCAGGGGTAATTTCGTACCTTGGAGATAGCAAACCGGTTGACCATTCAAGTTCTCAGGCCGGTGCCATGATGCCACGTGTACGCGAAGCCAAACATCCAATAGTAGAGAGAATTGGGACGCGTACGACGAGGTGCGGGTCGGGTCAGACCGGGTCTCGATCCGGTAACGTGTTCGCAGGGTGTGGGTCCGCCCCGATTCTCCTTCCAGGGGAGGCTAAGCGGTCATTACCGTTGGATGGCACCGGAGGCTGTGATCGGACGGCCTGCAGCCACTACGCGTGACCCGGTCGCCGATGTTGAGATGTCACCCACCACGAAGAAGGCAACGAGGCACGTGCCCCGACGGGGCCCAATCATGCATGCGTGCAATTGGTTGACACGACCCAGTGATTTCCCCGTCCTCCGGTGCCGTGTCATTCTACGCAAGTAGCGACCCAGCCCATCGGATCACCGTTAACGCTGCTCAAACGCGAATCTTAAAGAATCGGTGAGAATGGACGTGTAACTAACTTGGAACGGTTCCAACCATGTCGCGTTTGCCGATAGGAAAGGAGAGGAGGCCATGAACCCGAGACATTTTGTACACGTAGATGGAAAGTATTAGGTTGCCTAAACGTCACCTGATTTGAATTCGTAACATAAACGACGCGTATCGATTGGACGTGCGAACCTTGATTTCCGACTGCGTCGCTCGCACGAGGCCGTGGGAACGGCGCTTCCACGGATTAGTACTTGGTTTCTTGGAACCAAGAAGGCACTTGGTTTCTTGGAACCAAGCATGGATTGGTACATTGATTAGGGGTGGCCCACTCGTCTAGGAAGTCTTACAAATTTAGTGGATCTGAAGAGAAGAGAGATCAATAAAAATGAATTAAAAACAGTATGTATTTTCGGATGAGTCAACCTCGAACACCTTCTAGATATCATGATGACCCAGAGATTACGAAACTAAATTGGAATCGATCAAGCGTGATTCGATGTTGATTCCAAGTTTTATGCAATTGGAATAGCACCAGCTTATCTATTGACATTTGATCAGTTTGGGCTCAAACGATCGAGTCCAACGATCGATGAAGGGGAAAATGACCAGTTTGCCCTCTCAACAATCATACAAATAATTATATTCAGAGACATCTTGATTTTTATAATTAAAAATATAAAAAATTCTAAAAATGATAGATATGTCCCTTCCAAGTTAAATGACAAAAAATTCAAAAAGAATGAGGTAGATTTGACAAAAAAGATTGGAAGATTTCCTAGGAATGTTCTTACCTAATGAAAATTTACATATGAATTATTTTTAAAAAAAGTGAATACAAAAAATTATTATGAAATTTTATTGCAAAAAATATTATGCAGGCTTCTTTATATCTACAGTATTAGAATATGTGTGAAAGAATTTTAAAATTTTAAAAAAAGTTTTTAATGATGTAACATATATATTGTCCAGTATTTATTATTCTATTGCATATATTTTTTTAATTATTTATATAAATATTATTGGTGCATTTAGAAAATTATGGATATGACAATGGTTTGTTTACAAAGGATAATAATGGCTATGAAATTAAAATGGATATTTTTTTTTAATTATATCGATTTATTTAATTGTATGTGTTTTTTATCCTCGTATTGGATTAGATGCCTTAAATAATTATTTATTCATTTTATTATCAAATCTTAGGAGTAGATATTGATATTGGTGATATCATAGTTCTAACTTATATGAGCATTATAGTACTAACTATCATATAGAACATGGTACCTCTGTAACATTTGAATTTACTAATCAACTTAGCCCTAGTGGTGAAATCTTTAAGGAAAAAAAAATATTATAAATAAAAAAATACCAAGGAGATCACCAAGCTTGATCTATGAGCTTAATATGTATCTAATGATTTTTTTTGAGCTCATAAAATTTCATATTCTCAAATGATGAGTACGATATATAATAATATTTTTAATTTTAACATAGATCACAAGACAAATACTAATGTATAATTAAATCAAATCCAGCATAACATCCTAAATTAGTGAAACTTAAAGCTTAAGTGTACCTTAATAATCGAACAATAGCAACAGAATGAAAATAAAATATTATTCACGAAGAAAATAATATTCCCTTGACCTATCATTCGAACTGATTATTGATTTCAATGATAATGATTATTTTTTTAAATATTTTACCCAATTTTAATTATTTTTTTAGTATATCTTTACACATTTATACTCATCACGTCATTATGAATTTATATCAAATTTAAAATTTAGAAAATAAAGTTATAATTTTTTTATATTATAATAAAAAATAAAAAAACAAAATATCATTTCAAATCGAAATGGAAACCGATCGAACCGACTCCTATTAGTTATGTTTCGATTCGATTTTTTGTCAAAGCTAAAACCGATGATTCTGGAATCATGATCGGGTCTACTAATAACCCTCCCTTATTAATTTATAATAAGTTTGATACAAAATAACTGGCATTCCACACTTGTCTTGCTCGGTCAACGCAAACACCCATTTGTGGGCCGGACTATTAGGGCCGATCCGTATAATTACCGGGTTCAAATCGAAGAGAACACAACGCTAATCACCACTATTTACATCACCAAATTGAATCCTTATGATTTGATTCATAAAATTAGTAATTTGTCCACGTATTGTAACTTCGAAGTAAGAAATTATTAAGGACGTATTCTTGTAATTAAACTATTTTATATTAAATTTTTTATACTTTTAAAAATAAAATAAATTATCTCATTTGTCCTAACCTAACGTAGTCAGTTGTATTATTGAAAACATAATACTCGCATATTATAAATAAATAATCTCATTTAATATATATATATATAGTGATTTTATCGATAAAAGATATTTTTAATATTATATATATATATTAAAAATATATTTTTAATTATTTTTATACATATCCAACGTATATCGTTATGTGTTGTGTTTTTCGCCAATGCAACCGATAACGTTATTATAAATGAGATTATTTATTTCACTTTTAGAATTATAAAAAAGTTAAATATATATTTTTAAATAAAAATATTACGATACTAATAATATTATAATAATATTAAAGTATAAGAATAATATGTAATTAGCTCGAAATTAATGCATTTTCCCTTATAAATTTTGACAAATCATTTATGTATCTTAAAGAACTAATATCACTGCTAAATTATCACGATTGAACCGTACCTGCGACCTCGCATGGATCAGAGAGGTCGTCGGCCACGTGAGAGCCGAGCCGTTCCGGCTCTTTAGTTGGCTTGGTCATTTCTACAGACAGGTTGCAGGCTTGGGATACAACTTCCTTCTCGTGAGCTCTACGTCGTTCTCGGCGATGGATCCATCGCACTCCGACAGCGACGCCGTAAAACCCTAAACCCATTTCATCCGTGTCCTTCCAGACCTTTAATGGCGATGTTTGATTCTCGTGCGGTTTCTCTCTGATGGATTCGGTTAAGCAGCAGAAGATGGACTTGGATGCGGTGGAGCGGGCTCGAGAAAGCGAATTCCTTACCCTCTCCCTTCCACCTCTCGCCGAGGATGATCCATTCTTTGCAGGGAAGAAGGTAACAGCGGGTTGTTTGAGCTTTAGGGTTCGACAAGAATGAGCCGATTGCTTTCCTCTTCAAGGAACCTAGATTTCGTTGAACTGATTGAACGTCTTGTTCGGTTCAAGTCCATAATTAATATTAAATGGTAGGAATAAGGATGCTTGTCGCACTGTGGATGGCGAAAGATGTTCCCCGCCTTTGTTGAAGAGGGAGAGAGTGCGTGTGAACTTCTATTACTGATAACAGAAAACATTCTTATATATATCTGAGCTCCAAACAAGGAGAGCATTTATCCTCCTCAGCCCTCAGCTCTCTCCTCTTCCTTTCCCCCTCTCCTGTTCTCTCATTGTGATCCTAAAGAAATGGCGTACCTAGTACCCGAGGTTCCCGCCAATGCAGGATCTATGAAGGGTCGATATACGCAATCTTACCTTTAAATATATAAATAGGTTGTTTATGTGACTTGAACTCTGGTATCCTAGGTCGCAAAGGAGCAATCTTGTCGTTGTACCAAGGCTCGCCCTTCATGGTCTGCATCTCGTTTCCTTTGTTTTTTTTCTTGTATCCCTGGTGAATTGCTACTTGACTTGAGGAAAGGAATTAACGACCACTATAGCTGGACTAGCAATATTATATTCGCACTTTTCTGGTTGCTCAAGACGAATGTCATAACTAGAGAAAGATTCTATATGTTTCTTATAGTGATATCAAGTATTTGAATGTATGATATTGTATCAGTTTAACTTTCAGAAGAAAAAAAAGTTATATCAGTCGCTGGCATACTGTAAACTTGATTTGTTCAGGGTTTTTTTGTTATCATTTTGAATTATTAAATTTCTTTTTGCATGTTGATCAATCATTTGTTTGTCTGTGCCCAGAGGTTATTGAATGCTAGAGAACTAAAATTTAAGTTTCTGGTGCCACTGCATTCATCTGCTGAAGAGGTGCTCCAAATAGCAGATCAAATGGTTCAAACTGCAAGAATATCGTGCATGAATGAGGTGCAAAGGACAGTTTTTGATATATTAATGCCATTTCTTTCTGAATTTATTATTCTTGAATGGTGGATTGATCCAGTTTCGTTGACTGTCAGAAAGAACTCTATTTTGCTGGAGATGATGATATTGGTCCTTTCAGTCCTAGAAATGAGATAGAGTCCCTTAACTTGATACTTGCAATTGTAAGCTCCTCGATTTCAAATGTCAAGGACAAGGCCGTGGAAGTTCTTCAACTGTTACGTGATTCAACTATTGCCATGGTCAAATCTGTGGGTGATAGCAACATTCATAAAATGACTGCTCCAAAATTCGGTACTGATTCTGAAGAGTTGCTATTGAAGTGGGGGAAAGATCATGGTGTGAGAACAAAGTTGAAGATAGCTTGTAAGTCTGCATTTGTGTGCTCCCTTTGAGAAATATACTTGACTTGGTGTTGGATATCAAATAAAAAATTCACTTATTATAAGATAGCATATACTTCATTGTTGTCTGTGTATCAACAGTGTGAGAATCCATTTTGTTAACTCATGTTATGGCTCGTCAAACTGAAAGGAAAATTCTTGAAGACTTGAATTCCTGAGATGCATGCGAAAAATATGTTACAGCTTGTGATTGTATATGGATGTCTCAGAGTTCCATATTAACATCTAAATATCATTTTATGCTCGCATCACAGACAAGGCCAAGTAGAGGTCATAAATTTAGTTACTTGTTATGTTAGCATGAATATTGTCATTCTTCCAATATGTGTGTCAAATTCTTTTTCAGGTGTACTTAGTATCTCTCTGCTAAAATGTTTTGCTTAGCTCTTCTTACATTTTCATCTTATTTGATCAACTTTGCTCACAATTTGCTGTGTTAATTGGTTTTACATTTTGGTAATATTTATCCAAGCTTACCAGCATAGCTGAATACTATTTCTCCTTTAAATTGTAAACAGCATTAATTCCATGCTTCTCAAAATTTTCACCCTCAACCAATCATGCTGATGGTCTCTCAAATTCAGAAGTAGACATCTAAGATTTCGCAGAATCAAAAGAACATCATTCTTTTCTTTTTGATGCCTAATATTTTATTGGTCACTTTGTATAATATTGCAGTGCTATAGTGTTCACTTGGTTTTCACTTATGAAAGATACCTTGCTTCTACTTACCTACAGATTTTGAGGAAGCTGGAAGAGGAGCAGTGGCATCAGAAGATATGAGCATTGGGGACATTGCTTTAGAAATTCCAGTCTCTCTTATCATATCCGAGGACCTTGTTTATAATTCTGATATGGTATGCTATTATCATTAGATATTACTTCATTGAACTTTCTCATCTTAATGATAGTTGATTAGAGCTTGTCAAACCCAAAAATCTGCAGCCTGATCGGCATTCAACCTGTTTCATTTACAAGATAGATAGATTCCTTATCATCTGCATGTCGCCAATAACCACAGCAAAATGAAGCTGGCTATGCTTCATAGACTAACAAGCGAAAGTTGAGCGAGTGACAAGTGACTTTCAGTGGGAGCTTGCATACTACTGTATTTAGGGTGTGGAACTTTGTTTCATGTTTCTACATATCTGCATGTTCTAAAGAAAAAAAGGTTATTTGCTGCTTCATTAAGCTTTCCAAAGTGTATCAATCTTCTATTACATTTTGATTTTATCATTGCAACTGCAGTTTGATGTATTGAAGAATTTGGATGCTATTACCTCTGATACTATGCTGTTGTTGTGGAGCATGAGAGAGAGATTTAATCCAAATTCAAAATTGAAGATTTATTTTGACACATTGCCTGAAAATTTTAATACAGGTATTTTTTTACATAGTTGTTGATTTTGCAGTTTCTTGGTGATGGCCAACCAAGTTATGAAAGCCATTCTAGAATTTTTTGTACTACATCCAACAATCTTGGTTCTGCTGTTGTCTAATACTCTTTCAAGCATCTTAAACATTGAAATGATAATAGGTCACTTTGCTTGTTGAACACTTCCATTATCTGAATTGTTTGCTTTTATCTTTCTGGTATTTCCTTACTAGAAATCCAAGTTCCACAAATTTGTTGAGTAAGTGTCGCTGATGGTTATTGAAAAGTAATGGTTTTTTGGCTATAATAGAAAATGACCAGCTGCATTATTATGGATAAAAGGTCGCCATTGTTCTAGTTGTCAGGTAATAAATTGTTCTGTTACTTCAGTTGCAATTTATCTAATCCGGATATGTAAATTATTGTGCTTCAGTTTAAGGATTCATATTAGAGCATAACATCTTGTTTGGTGGATGGTGGGCATGTACTGTAGGTATGGTCCAGAGCTAATGCTGCCTGTTGTTAAAAAAAATACTAGCGGCATAATAACAAAAAATAATTAATATCATATTTATACTTAAGAGCATTCCCATTTCTACTCTCTCCTCCATGTTATACATCTACCTGACATACCTTCTCAATATCATTATGTTCTGGGCTTGGAAATTCAGAGTTTTGCCAATAGCTTACTTATAATTGGAACTTGTTCTTTCCTTTTCTAAAATAATTATTAGTTTACTTGTCATCCACCAGGCTTAAATTAGTAGTCAATGCTATTGATGCATACAAAGGATTGCTGCACTCCTAAATTTCTCCTTCAGTGAATTCTACTATGAACTGGTTTTTTTGTTATATTCAGAATTGGTTGTTGCATTTAGTGTCTCTCTCCACCATGTCATGTTACAGTTTGGTGTATCATCTCTGATTTCTTCCAACTGTTATATCCCTTTTATTAATGTTGTCATTATATTTTGGATGTTTTAGTTAATCATTTTCCAACATAATTTTTTTGTTATTGTTCACCAGGGCTGAGTTTTGGAGTTGATTCACTTACTCTATTAGAAGGAACTCTGCTGCTTGAAGAATTGCTGCAGTCTAAGGAGGTGCTCTATTTGTCATTATTTTTCTTTTGGTGTGATGAAATGGCCAGAGTTCTTACTGTATCATTTGTTCCTCAATTTCAGCACGTACGCAAACAATTTGATGCCTTATTCCCAGCACTGTGTGATAATTATCCCGATATATTTCAACAAGAGCTATACAGTTGGGATAAGTTTCTATGGGCTTGTGAACTGTGGTACTCCAATAGCATGAAAGTGGTTTTTGCTGATGGAAAATTGAGAACCTGCTTGGTTCCTGTTGCTGGGTTCCTGAATCACTCTGTCTGTTATCTAAACTTTGAATGACGCAAATTGCCTTCTCTTTTCCTTCTCTGCTGACATTTGGAAAAATTTACTTCTTACTGCAGCTTTGCCCACACATACTTCACTATGGTAGAGTTGACCCAACATCCAAGTCCCTGAAATTCCCTGTATCAAGGCCATGTGAAGCAGGAGACCAATGCTACCTTAGCTATGGAAGCTTTCCTGCTTCACATCTTATTATGTTTTATGGTTTTCTTCCAAAAGGAGACAACCCTTATGATGTCATCCCTTTAGGTAATATTCTCACTATCTTTCCTTCAGTAAGCTTGTTTGGCGTAAGAATCATTCTATCATAAAGTATGTACTTCATAATTTGTTAGCAGCTAATAAGATGCTTATTGTAATACTGTGTTGTGTTGCTTCATGATTGTATTTGAAGGTATCAGCTAGCTTAATTGGCAAAAACATTGACAGTTTATCGCAAGGTCTTAGACTTAAATCTCGCCTTCGCCACTTATCCTTTGCACAAAAAAAAAAAAATTGATATCAGCTGTTTCTTGTTGAGTCAATCAGATTCATAGCACATGCATCCCTTGATATGTCCAACTGTACAATCTTCTCTCCATTTGCTTGCTTTATTTTCTTGGTATTATTCTATCCTCAAACTTGCCATTCTACTAGCCTCCTGCCCTCGTTTTGATGTCATTGCAGGTGCAACCAACTTCTGGTACTTGGCTATCAAGGTGGTAAAAGTTTGTGCAAGATGAAATGTTGTTTCCTTAAATCCTTGTTTTGCTGTATGTGTAGACTTTGATGCACCTGATGCTGAGGACGGAGGCAACCAGCTACCGACCGGTGAAAATGTTAGTGCAACTCATATGGTTCGTGGGACTTGGCTATCGAAGGTTGACGAGGCTCATGCATATGGATTGCCTCCAAAATTGTTAGCTCATCTGCGTGCTTTGCTGAAAGCTGATTGTGCTGGACTTCCTCCTCGTACTCCAGAAGATGGAGTAAGACTTCCACCGTATTCATTAGTACTACATGTGCTGTTGTTTATGTATCATGCTTGGCATAGGTCCTAATCGTAGCTTTTTTATTGTGAGTTCTGGATCAAAAAGTGCATAGCACATTTTTCAACCCTTTATTTTAATTTGTGATGTAGTAAGAAGACACACCAATTATGATGGATTATTAAATCATTTTGCAGGTAGACAAAGATGTCGAAAGAAATGTGCTCGAGATGATTCTTTCTATTTTTGAGCCAATGTTGGAAGGAATATGCGATTCTGATAACTTGGAGAGGTATCCTTGCTGTATCCACCATATGTTTCACTTGATTTCTTTTCATTTTTGTGTTTGGATTCTATATAGCATAATATTTTCTTGCAGGAACAACTCTAGTTGGGATGTGAAGCTATCATTAGACTACAAGGATCTACAGAGAAGGATTATATCTTCCATCATAACATCTTGTAATTGTGGCCTGCAAATGTCGGAGGACATGTGATCACAGGACTTGGTCAATAGAGATCTGATGTTGGATCATAGAGAAGTGCCCAACGTTGCTGCAGCACTCTGGTAAATCCAAGCAGACTGTGAACGTGGCACTAAAGGCTGGTCAGTTAAAATACGTGATTTATTTATTTTTTATCTATACTAATGGCATGATCGAAAGCAAGGTTCGAAGTCTCAGTCTGGGAAATCTGAGCCATCATTCTTGTGCCTATTGCCTATGTTAAAGTTCAATTGGGGGGCGAGGAGGGGGGCGAAGAGAGAGAAGAAAAAGAAAGTAGGAGACAGAGGAGGAAGGCAGGAGAAGATAAAACGGAAGGGACAGGATGGTGCCTAGGTCACAACGGCAACATTACAGGAGGAGGGAGGCGACGGAGATGATTGGAGGTGGTGGAGAAAAATAAAGATTGACCGGAGAAGAAGAAAGAGTTAAGAGGCTGAGGTGGTGTTTAAGTCACAATCCCGAGGTGACGGAGACATGGTGTGAAGGACGTGGTTATATTATTGAGGGCTAATTACATATAATTAGATCTTTTTACTATCTTGATTTTTAGATTTGAAAAAAATTATATTTGAATTCATATAGTTATGAAAGTGAAATATTTAATTTCATTTACTATAATACTATCAGTTTTATCAATAAAAATATGAAAATGATAGATAAAAAAATAATTTTAATGTTCTAGTTATATTTTTTGTTTGATGGTGATGAATTACGACGTAGTATAAGGTTTTGATAGTTATTATGGATGAGGAATAATGATGACAAAAGGTGAGGCAAAGGGAGAAGAGGAAGAGGATGACGTAGATGTCAACGTATTACGTTTGCGTCAGCATCGCTCGGTAATTACGTCGGCACTGATGCACATGCATATGTAGAGTGATGTTACTTTACATCTATGTCGGTGTCGACAATAATGAGGCGAAGGGTGTTGTCGCTCTATATTTGCATCGACATCAATGCAGATGTCGACCGATCATTTCATCGCTCTGCATCTGCGTCGGTGTCGTTCGACAACTGCGTCGATATCAACGTAGATGCAGAGCGATGAAATGACTACTCGGTAACTACGTTAGCGTCGATGTAGATGTTGAGTGGCCCTTTCATCACTCTGCATCTGCGTAAATGCCGATGCAATTGCCGAGCAACGTTAGCACAAATGTAGAGCGTCGGTATCTATGTCATTCTCTTCACCCTCTCCTTTTGTCTCACCTCTCGTCGCCACTTTTTCTTCTCATCCTTAACAGCCATGCGCAGCCTCTAGTAGTGTCGTCATTCGCCATCATCGAAAATGTTATTAGGACATTGAAATTATTTTTTTGCTCATTATTTTCGTACTTTTGTCGATAAAACTGACGATGTTAAGGTAAATGGATTTAGATGTTTCATTTTCATAATTATAATAAGGATTTCAATGTAAATTTTTAAAGTTTAAAGACTAGGATGTTAAAAGAGTCTAACTATAGAAAAAAATATGTAATTAGCTCTATTATCCAAGTAAGTTATTTGAATATTTTAAAAGATTATCTTTACGAAGAGGATGAGTATAGAGGTTTATCGATTAAGAATATGATAAAAGAAAACATAATTATTTCTTAAATTAATTTTTAAAAATTATCTTAGTCAATATCATATATTTGATTTGATGTGATTATGATTTTTTTTATTTTTATAATTTATTATTTTTTTATAATTTTATAATTTATTGTTTATCTTCAAAGTGAAAATGAATCAATAAATTAAGTTTTTCCTATCTTTTGTGTGATCGATGCCACATTTATTTTTCCGATAAAATGATTTTATTATCCACATTTATCATTCATTATTATCTTTCTCTTCTCTCTTATATTTTTTTATTATTAAAAAATATTCTCGCTATTTATCCTTATCAAAGCTATTGATTTAGCTGAGAATATTTGATATTTCAACTATATTAGGTCGGAAGCTTATTCATAAAGTTTCTCAATTAAGAATATTATTAAGAAAAAAAAATATTTCTAAAATCAAATCAAAAGTATTATTTTATTGATATCACACGTTTGATTTAATATGCTTATAATTTTTTATTTTTCTTTTTTATTCTTGTACTTGAGCCTATAAAAAATATATAAAAATGTTAAAACATTGTAATGCATCAAACAGAAACGAATCAAAAAACTAAATAAATAAAGTGAATTATTTTATTTATTTTTTTCAGTAAAATAATATGATTATCCATATGCCTTCTCGAGGGTTTACTACTCGAGTCAGAATAGGATAAATATCATTTTATTTTTCCTATTATCATTCATTTCTATGTTCCTCTGTTACTAAAAAGATATCCCGCTGTTACTCACTCGTCCTAAAATAGAAAAAAAGGTTGATAGGAAGGGTAAAAAAAAAAAAACAAACAAAAGTGGCCACATAAGAAAGAAGTTGACCTTCTACATTGGTCTATTTATTGCTAAGTTGACATTCATACTGTCAGGGTAAACAACTTTATGCCGTGGTCTCGGGGTCAACACGGCTTGGTTCAGGCCCGAATGAGCGGGGATCTTGCTCGACGCCCCTTGGGGGTTACTGATGTGGCTGGCTGCGCGGATCAGATCACGTCAGGGCTCGCCAGGGCGTCCTGCATGAAAGGGTTCCTCTCCATGACGTTGTAAAGAAATGGCTCCGTCTTCGTACATGCACACAGGTCGGGTCGGAAGCTTGGCTTGACCCCTCCGACGATCAAGTCAGTGAGTGGAGTGTAGTGGTATTTTTTTGTCCCATTCCCTCCCCCTCTGGCGCGGGAGTTTTTATAGGGTAGATTACTGTACTTGATGTATCTGTTTTGCAGGGAGCAGGATCGTACTCTTGGCCACGTCTAACAGCGATGTTAACGTGGCGTGAAGGACCGGACTTGAGCAGGACATTAATATGCCTCGATCGACATTCCGATCGGTTTGACCATATGCTGTCAGGTCAACCGAGGCACGAGGCGTCGTCTGGGGTAACTGACGTAAGCCCAAGCCTTATCGTCATTATTACCCTCATCACATACCATCCAAGTCAGATTATAATGAGATAACGATCGACATGGTCAATTTAGGGGGGCACCCATTCACAACACCATATCGAAGC
>LVTN01001331.1:0-39744 GCA_001649415.1 Musa itinerans
GCATGTTGAGAGATTATTTTCATAACTCAATCACTGATGATTGAATCTTTTATTCTAATAAAAAATTAAACTTATAGGTTTCGTGTTATCGACTGGCACATCCAATATCTTTTAGCCTATTTCACACTAAAATCTAAATCATTAATATTGACCAAAATTATTTTATATGCACACATCAAGACGATCGTCGGATTTTGATGCTTCCAAATAGTTAATCCAATCAAGAAAAAAAAATAAGCTACCGGAACTTCTTGTTTTCTCAGCCATCTAATTTGGGTTTTGGAAAGCTTTAAATTATATTGTATTCAATTTTTTGGCAAAATTACGTATATATCATTTTGATTAATGTTCATCGGCTAACCATCACTTGTAACATTGGAATCAACCGACAAATATGTCACAATATAGGAATGAACCAAACATCGCCATCACTTTCTCTTCTATTGTTGTTGTCGTTGCTGCTATACTTGGACGTCGGTGTTGCCACCGCCGACCAACCATGGAAAAGAAAATGTAATGGTTGGAAGACGAAGAAAGTTTAGGGCTGAGAAGAACGCGTCAGAGAAAGAGAATGAGAAAGAGGTAGAGGTGTGTAGTGGTGTCCACCGTGTATATGGCCGACGTCTCTGACGTGTAGCTTCCAAACAAGAAGGCACCAGACCAGAGAACAGGACGCATGCGTTGCATGCTTACCTGCTCTCAGCAATTCGTCAGAAGGATGGTGGGCGTATCAGACTCGAGCATGGAATGTGTTTCATGCTTGCAAGCTCTCAGGAATTCCATTTCCAGTGAATGGTGGATCCCCCACAACACCCCAAGAATCCACAAGTGAAGCAGAGAAGGAAAATATGCTTTGGCATCTCAAATAAAATAGTGGTCCACTGACAAAGGAGTGTGTCATGACAATCCCTACCCTACCCTCTGTCGAAGAAGACTTGCACCAGAAATGCTTTCATATCTTAATCAAACCCCTTGAGAAGAACAGAAATATGATATGGTTGATCATAACTTGTGCTCATATGCCCTTCTTATGATAACATAAACATTGTCTTCGATTGCTCAGGTTCATAGACTACACCTCTTGTATGCTTCTTCTTATCACTCTCTTGACTCATCATTATAGTTGAATATAATGCGATCGCTACGTGATTGCTTTATATATTCCAGCGTAGATCAAAAGGAAACCTACACCAACTAGATGGGCATCTGGTTTACATGTGTTTAACGTGATACTTGGGACTGGTTGATTTCTGATGAAAAGAAAAGGTGCCTAATCGATGCTATTTGGAATCAATCTTACAAAAGAAAAAACCCATTCACATATTTCCCAGTTATGTGAATCTTATTAGGACATTTCTTATATCAATCACTCTCATATATACTAATATTTATCCTTCATGGCAACAGAAAGGAAAGGAGCAAACACATGACATGATAACCTATTGAGATGGCACCAAGTAATTATCATCCCTATATTATTTCACCTTTGAGCTCTTTGTACTGATAATTTAAGCTTTTATTTATTTATTTATCTAGAGAGAGAGAGAGAGAGAGAGATTAGCAGTAGCGTAAATCTAGCAATACTTAAACAAGCAGATTTCTCTAACGAGTGGTTGATGAAATTGAATTATGTTCTCCAATAAGGGAAGTAACACAAACAAGACAAGAAGACTTGATTCATGTTCTTATCGGGGGTTGCCACATGTGATTCTTCAGTATACGGCAGCTACAAAAAGAGTATGTTGTGTTGGGAGAAGAGAGAGCATTTGTCTTCCCCCTTGTTTGTCTCAGCATGAATGCAAAGACTGGCGGTGGTGGCCATGCGAGTGGTGCGACTCCCTCTCGATGCGCCACCGGAGGTGGAGGAAGTCGTCGACGGAGCAAGGCAGCTTCAGCGGCCCCGAGGAGTAGAAACCGTACACCTCCTGTGCCGACTCGAGAAGCCACTGGAAGAGGGGATGGTGGAGGTAGGAGATGGGGATCACGAACTTCCGGAAGCCGCCTTCTTCGCCTTCGAGGCCGACTCTCACGGTGACCGATCCCTTCTTCACCTTCATCCTCTTGTCCTCTTGCATCATCTCTTCCTGCTCTCTCCCTTCGTGCAGTGCGGTAGATGGAAAGAAGGCTGAGCTAAAGGGAGACGGTACCAAGTGCTTTGCTCTCTATGGCTTTTGTTGGGGAGTAAACCAAGGCGCTTCTACCTTTATAGATGAAGAGGAAAGGAAGACATCAGTGGGTACGCTCTTTTCTACGGAATCCTTCCTCCACATTTCCCAACTTCTATTGTATTCCTTATCATATAATAATAATAATAATTATTATTATTACTATCATTTGGTTAAATATAACTCCATTAATTGTTTTTCTTTATGCATGTTGTTAAGCCACTGTATAATATTTGTAGGTTAACAAAAACATATCCCCCAGTTTGAATTATTATGAAGGTATTATTAAATACTTGAAGACAGGATCGATTTGAAACCAATACAAATTCGACTTGAGGAGCTATTTCTTACTTGAGTATCAACAAATATATGAAATAGGTTGACCTGTTTGTCTTTGACCGGGGCAATTACAAGCTCAGAAGAAACTTGCGTTCGAGTGGACGGTGGATCCCCACGGCTCACGACTCAAAGTCAATAGGTTTGCGGAGCCACACAGCACTCCATGGATTGTGCCCCTTCAACCCTCACAAAGGAGGGAAGGAAGAGCAAGAGAGAGAGAGAGAGAAAGAGGAAATGAGCAGCCACTGGGATTAATAATTGGCCATTCAACCCGCGGAAGTGGAGATCAGAAGGAAGTCCACCAACGCGGAAAGGAATCGAAGGTAGACCTCATGATCCTTATCATTTGTACGAGTGGCCCCGTGTGCTGTTTCCTCCCCCTCCTATGCCATTAGTGAGTCCAAAGCAGACTTATCGAAAACGAATCGGACATTGACCCGGTCTAATCTCTATCACTGAATTATTGGTCGACTCGATGGATCAACTAATCAGATTGTAGATCTCATAATTCTAAATAAAATTATAAAAAATATTTCTTTTTGTAATATGGTGAAAGAGAATGATAAGAACAAAATATATGAAACATAATCAATAAGGTAGCTTCCTTCTTGTTTTATTATTGATCTCCGCATATTTATCTAAGTCTATCTTTCTGTATTCTCAATAAATAATTCATAAGTTCTATAGTATATGAGGATTTTAATTCAAATGAGGAGAAAGGTGTCCGACCAAAGTCTTTGACCAAGATAGATCTCCACATGGATGTGAAAAAAGAACAATCCCAAGGAAAATGAAGTTGATGTATGACTACTTTCAAAAGTCAAACTTCGCTAAAACCACATCTGTTGCCATGTTAGCTCGATCCACTTATGACCCCACAAACTCATATAAAGCTCCTCCTATTTATCTAAGTAATCTATTTCATGCTTCATTCATCATTCCAAACCTAGGGGAGTTGAAATTGTTGTATGTTTTAGGCTTTAAGGAACATATGTTTAGATGATGGAAGATGTAAGGTTTGATGATACGTATTAATTTTTTAAAATATTATTAAAAAAAGATTCAATATCTTCTAAAAGTAATATTGAGCCAAAAAACAATGAATATACGTTTAAAAGATGTTCTTTGGCTTTATTGCCATTTATTAAGATAAATGATAGCATATAAGGTGTTAATGAAGCATATTGTCCACAAGGGGTGTCTCATCAACCATGAGAATGAGTTGTAGGTACTGTCATTGTAGAATAATTATCCTTTTCATATTAATCCCATAAGACAGATACTAATCATTATTTCCATCAACAAAAAGTGGAATAAAAGAATTATAAATCTATTTCAACTCAGGCATAATCAAAAGAATAATTACTAATTAATGTACTAAGACCACTTAATTAATGCCCCAAATTACTGACATTACTCATCTAAACTTTCCAAACAACATCTATCATTATTTTTGTGCTCTCATTTATAACCATAAATTTTATGGAAATGCAAGTTGTTGATTAAGGTCAGCCACTTTTTAAAATGTCAGTAAAAAATATTTCTCCCAAAGGATAAGTGGTAAAAAAATCAAATTTGATCTTATAACATATCTAATAAAGTCTTTATAAATTAACTAGTTAGCACTTTCAAAAAAATATGTTGAATAACTAATTTTTGGATGTAAAAATATATCGAATAAGATTTTAAACTCTCAAATAAGTGGGTCGAGTACACCTTAATAAATCAATCATTTACGTATATAATTTATTTGATGATGTTTCACGCCTTCATAATTACATATCCATCCCTCCATAATTTATTTTCAAATTTTAAGTTTAGCATATATATATATATATATATATATATATATGTTTCTCCAAATCTTATAATTAATCTTGATTTTATAATTTATTTTATTACTCTTAAAAATATATATAATTTTTAATCCAAATAAATTAGTATTCACCGCAGTTAGAAGTCATCAAACTAAGTTTTTCTTTATGAATTTTAACGGTAGTAGCGTTCGTTAACTTATGAAGCCTTTCATGAATGACTCATCAATCGCTTCTTCTAAGATGGATCGAAACACTCGTTTTTGACGTAGCTTAGTTCTTTCAAGTCAACTCCAAGGAACTAGATTCAGAGACGGAATATTGGACCGTCGTCTTTGGTGTCCATTTGGGGGCACAAGGGTCAACTATAGCTCCAAACGATCACAATCAAGAAATGATAGCACCGTTGACCTCTCTCGTCCACTCTCTGACCACAAGAGAGAGAGAGAGAGAGAGAGATCAGCCGAAGTCAACTGCACTAAAACGAAATCTGATAGGAACCGCCACATGGTTTCTCTTTCACGGAGGATGCCCATCTCTCACATCCTAACGCGTGTTCTAAAGACTCGCCAAAAGGATCTATAAATAAAGAAGGCAGCTCGCTTCACTCCCAAGCCATACACAGACTTGAAACCATCTCCTTCCTTCCGCACTGCGCACAGGAGAGACCAGGAAGAGGCCGAAGATGAAGAAGGGATCGCTCACCGTCAGAGTTGGTCTCGAAGGCGATGAAGGCGGCTTCCGAAAGTTCGTCATCCCCATCTCCTACCTCCACCATCCCCTCTTCCAGAGGCTTCTCGACTCAGCACACGAGGTTTATGGTTACTGCTCCTCGGGGCCGCTGAAGCTTCCCTGCTCCGTCGACGACTTCCTCCATCTCCGGTGGCGCATCGAGAGAGAGCCGCACCAATCGAATGGCCACCACCGCCAGTCTTTGTACTCATGCTGAGTCGATTGAGGGGAAAGATAAAGTGCTCTCTCCTCTCCCAACACAACAGACTCTTTTTGTAGCTGCTGTACACTGAAGAATCACATGTATAACTCCCTGTAAGAACAAGGAGGAAGTCTTCTGGTCTTTGTAGGGTTTTTTCACTTGTTGGAGAACACTATCTCACAACGAGTCAAATGAACGATCAGATCATTTTTGTTTCGAGGGATTCAAGATATTAAAGCATTTCTGTTGCAAAATCTCTTTGATGTGCAAGTGCTAGTAGTACCAAACAATTGATACTGTGTCATAATTCAGGATCAAGCAGTGAGCAGTCTATTGCTGGAGAGGAGCTCATCACATTCTTCTTCTAATTTAAATGAAAACACTGTAGAAGCATAATTTGGTATTTTCATAGTTCGTGGAGAAGAGACAAGTAACGATGATTGAAGTTGGAGAGAAAATTATTGCATGAGTGGATTGGTTGGTGTATTATTCCATAAGTGATAGGTCAAATACACACACCAACCATGATTTTGGCATGGTCAAAATTTTAAGTTTGACCAATTTTTCCTAGGTCAATCCTAAACTTTGACCAGATATGAATTTTGGCTAGATTTATACCTAATTTAATTAGGAATTTAATTTTTGATTAATTTTGACCTTGTTCAACTTCGAATCCTAATTTTGATCAATTTTGACCAGAGTCAACTCTAATTTTGATTAGTCTATTTAGATTGATGTTTATCTCAAATGAGCCCAATTTGACTGTTCAATTATAGACTTACCTAATTAAATATGGTTGATTAGTATAATTTAGGGTTCTATAAAGAATTTTAAAAAAATATGTAAATTATGAATTTTTTTATAATTTTATAATATAAAATATTAGTTAATTATTATTATTTTTATTTGCTTGTGATAATTAAATTTTAATTATTACTTTTAGATATTTATATAAATATTCACATGTATATTAAAATAATAATAAAAATAAATTATGAAATAATATTTATCTTTCACATAAAGGTATGAATTTTATTTTATCTTGGTTATTGTTATGATATGAGTTTTTTTCATATTGATTGAATGTTCAATTATTATTATGGTTATTATTTTATTATTATTAAGTAATTTCTGCATGAATTATGTTAAAAGAAATTAGTGAATATTATTTGTAGCTTATATTCCTAAGTTTTATCTGATTTATAGTTATCAAAATAGTTTGGAAAAATAGACTTATAGGGTGTAGATTATATTAAATATTTTATTATTTATATTATATTTAAAATATACTTTATATTCTTAATATTGTAACTATTAAAGTGGCCTAGATTAATAAATTTATAAAATTATATTAAAAAATTAATTAAAAATGATATTAAAAATAAATATTGATAATGACACACATAAGAGTATATTTAAATAATCCAAAAAAAGAATCTACTTTAAATAATTATATAATATGATAGGATAATACTATTTTAGATTTTTTTTTAGTTTAGACTTATACCTAAATATAGCAATACTATTCCACGATAATAGTATTAATCTTACATAATTATAAAATCTGGGTGAAATATATCAATATGTTACTATGTGAAATAGAAATTATATCAATAGTTCATCCTTTTTTAAAAAAACTTAAAGTATGAATATTATATCATTTTTATTATTACAATTGTACTCCCATCATTTTATTTGCCTTTATTATCCATATTATTTTTAAATTAAATTATTATAAATAAATTGAACATATGTAATTTATAATAAGTACATTAGACCTTATTTGGACTTATTGAAAGGATTAGAGACTTAACTACTGAAAATTTTATGAAATAAATAATCAAAATTAAAAATTAAAAAGATATAATATGCTTAGTTTTATTATAATTACTAATAATATTTAGACTTTTTATAGTATATAACTTGCACACTGAAATAAATAAAGATCGATTTAAATCTATTGATAAATCATTGACGAATACCTTAATAAATAGTTGATTATAGCTCAACATGATAGCACTAAAGGAATTCAAGATCATTTCCTAAATTTTGTTGATAAAACTATAAAGCTTGAAAACATTGAGTATGAATATAGTTAAGTCATTTCTCAAATAATTTATTCTTATTTTTTTTCTTTCTTAGTTTAACTTATTTAAAATTAAATATAATAAATAAGAATAAAAAAAATTAAATGAGTTGACTAATGTGTATTTAGAAAGAATTAAGATTTAAATGAGCTGACTAATGTGTATTTAGTTAAGCTTGAATCTCAACTAATTTTAGTATAAAGTTAGGTTATCACTAAAAGTAACAAGAGGTACCTTTACCACTTATATATCACAAATTACAAACGATATGTTACGAGGTCACCTGTGATGATAAATAAGTAAGAGTTTTCTCATTATTTTGGATCAATATAAATAAAGAAGTTAGCAACGAATATGAAAATACTTTTAGAAAAGAGACTAAAATTATTAGACACGGATAAAAAAATATATTATTTACATATAAAAGACTAAGTGGATAGAAAAGAAATCTAAAGTAATTAATAGTGTTGGATTTAAAATTTGATATACAAGAAAAGTTAAATATAGAAATGATGTAAAAATTATTATTGACAACGATTTAAGAATAATATTAGATGTAAAAAGATTTAGAAAAAGAATTATAGTTCTAAAATTTGTGCTTATGCCCTCGAGTCGAATTAGATCATCAAACCAAAAAGGAATTTTAAGAAGGCTTAGATAATATCATTCAAGGAATGTTCATAATCGAAAAATTTATAATTGAAAAGGATTTGAATAGTCATGTGCATGGGCGCTTTGGTTAGTGGGTGAAAAATAAAGATGATGGTATAATTTTAAATTTTACAACTTCATATGATATTATAATTATAAATATTTAATTTAAAAAGAGAAATAAATATTTGATTACTTATAAGAGTGGTTATAACTGTAGTCAAATAGATTTTTTTTTTCTCACTAAAAAGGTAGAAAAAATTATGTGTAATAATTATAAAATTAGACGTACTGAAAGTTTAATGAATCAACATAAGTATTAAATATTTATGATGGTATTAGATATTTATGGTAGAAAGTAAAAGGAAAAAAAGATAGTAGAAAATTTTACTAAGATTATATGACAAAATTTTTAAAGATGATAATATAAACATTCCTAAGAATATAATAAAAAAGAGGTGACTTAATGAGGATAATATTAATATTATTTAGACCATGACAGCTAATAATATTAATAATATTATGACCTTAACAAAGAAGATTCAAAGAAAAACAAAAGTAAAAAATGTAACCTTAAGAGGGAGTTGGCGATAGTACATTAAATTCAAAAAATAATTTTTACTAAAAGATCATGTTTTAAATATTGATAAAATTATAAAAAAAATAAAAATTTAAAAGATATAAAGAATCTAAAAATGAGGTTAAAAAAGTGATTAATATAGTAAGATATAAAACTTATGATAATTTTTATAATAAATTAGATACTAAAGATGGTTAAAAAGATATATGTCAAATTACTAAAACTAGAAAAAGAAAGCATAAAGATTTAGGTAATATTAGATAAATTAGAGACAAAGATCAAAGAATACTTATTGATGATAACAAGATTAAGAAAAGATGAAAAAATATTTTTATAAATTATTTAATAAATATTCTTTTCAAAATTTAGATTTAACAATAAATAATGATCACAGATTTAATATTCATAGATTTGTTCATAAAATTAGAGCTAGTGAAGTAAAAAATGTATTAAAGATGATAAAAATAGTTAAAAGTATATGGCCGATGGTATCTTTATTGAGGTCTGAAAAATTTATGAGACAAGAAAGTAATTTGGATAAAAATAGTTAAAAGTATAGTACCAATTTATAAAAATAAGAGTTATACATATAATTATTCAAATTATAAAGAAATTAAAATCATGAGTCATGTTATAAAATTTTGAAAAATAATTATTAAAAGTAGGATAAGACTTGAAACCAATATCTTTGAAAATTAATTTAGTTTTATGTTTGAAAAAGCATATATTAAAGTTATTTATTTATTAAGATACTAATGAAAAAGTATAAGGAGAAAAATAAAAATCTATATTTGATTTTTATTAACATAGAGAAAGCCTACGATAGAATTCCTAAAAATATATTATAGTAGATTTTTAAAAAATATATGTATCTACTAATTATATTGATATTATTAAATATACATATGATAATATAGTTATTAACATTAGAACTATACGGAGTATATCAAGTAAGTTTTCTACTAACATAAGATTACATTAAGAATTCGTAAAGTCTCTACCGTTTCACATTGATAATGAATAAACTTATAAGTCATTACTAGACCTCCATAGTATATGTTATTTGCTAATGATATTATTTTAGTTAATAACAGTTAAAGTAAAATTAATTATAAACTTAAGTTATGAAAACAAACCTTAGAAACTAAAGATCTTAAATTAAATATAATTAAAATTGAATATATAAAATATAATCTTAGTGATTCCAAAAATAGATAGAATAATATAATTAAGTTGGATAGATAAGAAATTCCTTTAAATAAAAACTTTTGATATCTTGAATCAATTATATAACAAGATAAATAGATCGATAAAGATATTATTCATAAAGTAAAAATAAAATATTTAAAATAACGTAGGACGTAAAAAATCTTATGTGATCATCGAATATCTTTAAATTTAAAAGAAATCTTTTATAAAACAGTTATAAAACCAATAAGATCTAAATGTTAAACAGTTAAGAAACAATATGTATAAAAAGTTTATATTCTCAAAATAAGAATGTTGAGATGGATGTATAATGTTATTAGGAAAAATGAAAAATACTTCTATTCGTAAACAACTAAACATCACTTCGATAGAAAATAAGATAAAAATCATGTAAGATGATGTAAACATAAGATTAAAAGATCTCTAAATACGATGATAAAAAGAGATAAAATGATTAATGTTAATAGTACAAAAAAAAGTAAAAAAACACATCAAAAGATTTAATAAAATTTTAAATATTTTAAATTTAGCTAAATATATTACAAAATCTATGTGACCGATACCAAATAGTTAAGACTCACTATTTTGTTCTTGTTGTTATATCAAAAAAACGAAAACTCTTCTGCATATTTACTAGAAGCAATACAATGACAATATCAGCCTCCTCTAGTCTTTTTCTGCAACCTGATCTTTCTAATCCACAAGATTTAAGACTGTACCTTTTACTGTAGATACTCGTTAAAATAAGAGATGGAAAAATTAGGCAGTAGACAGCTTGAGAACAATGG
Source organism: Musa itinerans (assembly GCA_001649415.1). Classification (NCBI taxonomy): domain Eukaryota; kingdom Viridiplantae; phylum Streptophyta; class Magnoliopsida; order Zingiberales; family Musaceae; genus Musa; species Musa itinerans. The sequence goes on from LVTN01001331.1 coordinate 10,568, forward strand.
TACAACCATCTGTTCCAGCGACATGCAAAAAATTAGGTCTTGGAAAGTTAAGATACATCATACAAGCTCGCCAGTGGACCAAGACATGGCAGTACTGACAGATTAAATAATAAAAAAACAACAATTTAATATAGGAAGTTGAAATAAACCAAAGAAAAGGCAAACAAACATAAAATACAGCAGAATGGACTAACGATAGAAGCCTCAGATATGCTTCCAGCAGGACCAGAGGCAGGAGAAATACCAGGGAGGCCAAATGTTCCAGGCACCGAAGACCTTGGATTTGTAACTGTACCACCAGCTTCGGCTGGCGATGGTGATGGAGCAAGAAATGAATCATGCAGTACTGTTGTCGGCGGGGCTATGACCGGAGGAAACTGATGTTTTCCTGAGCAAATAAAACCAATCGAATATTATGTTGCATCAGCACTTTGAAATCACATGTAAAACAGTATAAACTTCAAAAACGGAAGTAAAAAAGATTACCTGGACACTGAGGTTGAAGAGATGTGGTTAACCTGTCCGATTAATCAAAAGTCACAACGCACATCTTGAAAAACGAAGGTTAGCAAGATTAAAGAATAGCAGAAGATGCTTACCTAGTGACAATAGACCCATTTACAAAGCCACCATAATTACAAGAAGTGACACTACAACCAGCACTAGTTTGTTGGGAAGTGAAATTTCCAAGCATAAGATTGCTGTTACTACACTGCATGCTCGAACATGATACTGCTAGGGAGGCTGGTGTGCAGTACAAACTGCAACAATTTACAGTTAGCTGGAAGTGAATCAAAATTAAGAAACATAAAGTGCATTAATGGGTAACAAAGTGAGTTAATGATTACTTGAGATTTCCTGGCCCACAACTGCATTGGACACAGTGACTAGCAGTAATGGCATAAGTCCCATTAGCCACAACCATACCATAATCCGAGGCGCTATTGGGAAACATTGAAGCACATGCTATACAAAGGGGAAAACAAGTCACAAGCTTTAGCACACTAAAAAGAGTAATAAAAACATCTTCTGAAAATGTATGATTTAAGGGCAACCACATTGAGTATAAATTTACAATTGGGAACTTGTAAAATTTCTTGGAGATCTTTGATTAGTAAAATCAAATATCGCTGGGTTGTCAGACAGATATGACATGTTTGATTTTACTAATTTGGAATTGTTAAAAAAATAGACCAAAGTCATAGGTTATTCTACCAATAAAAACATTTTAAATAACCAAAGATACATAATATTTGTGTTATGTATGATGCGAATTATCACATGTAACATGTCATCTAGGATGCCGAAATCTCAGTCTGTGTTAACTTTGGTTAACAAAGTTGTATCATATTGTTTATACCCTTTCTTGTTAAATTGGACCTACTAAGTTTTTATATTTTTGTGATATCCTGTTTTTACAACTTTTTTCTGCATAACAATGTATTATGGAACTCACATTACACAATGTCAATGTTGTCAAAAACGCTAGGCGCTAAAAGGCGTTGAGGTCTCAAATCACCTGAGGTGCCACGCACTCGCCCAATCAAAGCAAGGCTTTTACTTTTTATTCATTTATTGACCGAAACTTTTGGATTATAATTTTTACACGGGTGTGTCCTTTGATGGCACCCTTTTCCTTCTTGCACAACAATAAATAAGAGCAAGATTAATATGAAGTTAAATATAATTCCTAGCAAGCAAATAGGTATTTTACTACAATATGACCATTATTGATAATCTTGTTAAAATCATAAAATACTTCTGATGATGTCTAGTTGTGATAAGTCTACATTAGGAGGTTTTCCTTGACAACTATAACAGTAACAAAGCTGTGGCAGTCATCGTTCCAAGTAATTCCAAGTACTTGCTGAAACACATAGTGATAAGTTGCCTACAGTTTTTATTGAAAAATGAACACCAACAGGCAATAGATTATCCCATGCGAACTAGGTTGGATCATATTAATACTGCCCATAAACCAATTACATTTCGACCAACTTTCAAGAACAGAAAAAACTCAATAGAGAAGACTGCTTTACCATCAACATTAATTGAGAAGCATAAACCAGTAGCGTCATTTTTCAAGATTCTGGATACATGTGGTAGGCATTTAATATCTACTTCATTAGCAACTTCAACAATTCCACTGAGAAATTTTGGTTATTAATTAACCAATCATATAGCATTCAAGAGTCGTCACCTAGAAGGTGGCGATCATCAACACAGCCCCACTGGATCAACTCTAACGAGGTATATAGATGGGTACTCCTAGTAGTTCATTTAACTTTCCACCAATATCTTGTTTTTACTCACATTTATTCTAAGTCTTAATAGGACTCTAAGCATTGGTCGATCCGGTTGGACACATTACATGCCTCTCTTCTGTTTCGATGGAAGTCAGGGCTCCGTGCTTCAAGTTGGCCTACGGTGTAGTCCTTGTTGCAACATGGTGCTTGCTTGGTCTATGGACAAAGGGTCAGGTTGAATCTAGCAGCTCGTATCAGCCCGATGACCAGAACGAGCATCATCATCAAGATACTAGAATGATCAACCAAGCAACCAAATTGAAAGCAACTCAATTGAAACTCAACTTAATCACAAGCAGCAGATGATCCATAGAGGCACAAACAACAAAAATTACTAGGCTGGTTATATACTAGCAACGATCTGCATCCCCCACTATAACAACAGCAACAACAAAACAAAATTAGTACCTGGCAGCGGTACGGCGAGTATGTCCCCTGGCCGGATCGAAGGGCTCCCCATGGCGTTCACGGTCATAATGTCTGTCACAGTGGTGGCGTAGCGGGCGGCGATGGTCGGCACAGAGTCGCCCTGTTGGACGACGTAGGAGAGGTAAATGGCGGGGAGGAAGTTGTCGGTGGAGTTGAAACAGGTACAGGGGAGGGGGATGACGAGGGTGCTGCCGGCGTCGAGGTCGGCAGGGTCGGGGATGTCGTTGGCCTCCCGGATCTGGTCGGGGGACGCGAGGCCAGCGTAGACGGAGCCGGCGATCGATCCGAGAGTGTCGGCGGGGCGGACCGTGTAGCTGGTGGAGATGGAGCGGCGGATGCCGCCAGAGCAGGAGCAGGAGGCGGGGACGCGGAGGAAGAGGCCGGCGGGGAGGATGTGGTTCTCGGCGTCGGGGACGGCGATGTCGATGGCGTTGGCGGCGAGGAGGGCGACGGGGTCGATCTGGAAGAGGGCGGCCACCTCGGCGACCTTGAGGTCGGCGTAGAGGGTGTAGCCCAGCAGCGCGGGGCAGGCGTCCGTCCCCGTGCACGGCTCGATGGTAGACTTCGCCATGGCGGCACCCGCTAGCAGCGAGAGTGAGATGAAGAGGAGCAATAGATGTTTCTCCTCCATCTCTTCTTCTTCACCTTCTTACCTGTGGCGCTATAGGTTTCCCTGCTCCTTCTGGGAAGCCAGACCGTGGAAGCACAGTTTCTCTTCAGCAGCAGCGACGGATAGAGAGAGAGAGAGATGGCCGGAATGAGAGCGACGAAATGTGGGTTTAGCGGGGAGTGGAAGAGAGACAGAGAGGAAGAGGGACACAGCTACAGAGTTGAGGGCTTTTCTGGGTGCAGCGCAGATCCCTTTTTCCACTGAAAATAAAAACGAAAACTACTTTTGGCGCTGTTTCTCCGGTGGTTTTTCTACATAGTTTTGAATTATACTCATAATATGACATATATGTCCCCCTAAATTGCAAGATCCAAATTAGACACCATCAATATGAATATATTAAATTGAGTAAACAATATAATATAATAACATTTAAGATACTATGATTATTATTATTAATTTTATAATATATATATATATAATTAAAATATGACAGGTATTATACTTAAATCATCATAAGAATTCCAAGCTTTTTTTTTTGCTATAAAAAATAAAAATAAAATGAGTCGCTTGGCCAGATCTGGATCTTCTGGTGATGCTTGCCATCGACAAGAGGTGGTGCCATGTTTTATTTCTAAAAGAATGAATTTATTCTTTTTTGGTTTTAAATTTAGCGCATTGTCTGTTTTATATATTTTTTAAGAATTTTATATTCAATTTTTTTATGAATGTTGATGCATACATTACTATATAGATAAATGTACACATATATATATATATGGGTGATATGTTACTTTTATAACTTTAGAGGGATGGATATGTAAAATTACTCATTAGTGTTTAGGAGAATTCGTGACAAAAGTACGCGTGATGGGAAGGGAAAGAGGAGTCGACAAAGCCAAGTGCAGGGATTTGGATATTTGTGAGACAGGTGGGGACGGGTTTGGCATCTCGGAGTTGTTCTCGTGATGCCTCCGATCCGCGGATCAACACCCGTTATTTGGATCCTAGACGAATCCGATCAAAATCCGACCCAATAGCATCTTCATGTATGCTATTGGTAATTAGAGAGGATCTCGGTCCTACGTGGACACACCAGCACAATAATATTCCCTCCCATCGATCTTTATGATGTTGCTGGTTGTCATGACTTGATTGGTTGATGAGATAATTAATTCATTAATTTTATTGAGATACTTTGATATCATAATGTGGATTCATTGTACAGTAAGTGAAGGTGGAATCATAGTAATCACTCATTTCCTGATAATTACTATATAACTACATTGAATCATTTTCTAAAAAAAATATTACTAAAAACAAAGGGGACCTGCGCTGAACTTTAAGAAGCTATTTGTATGGACTCGATACAAAGAATAAAAATTGCAAAAAATAAAAAAAGAAAAAGAAAATTGCGCAAAACCAATTGTTTCATGCATATTTACTAATATCAACTCAGTAATTGTAAGATTTAAATGGTTCCACAATTGTTAATTTGATTCCAATCCAAGGACTTAATAGATCATATTAATTTAGATCTAAGTTTATTTTTTTATTTTTTTATTATAATATTTTAATTAGTCTCAAATAAAAAATAAATAATATTCATATTAACTTATAATAATTTGATGAGTATATTACCATTAACTACAACCTAAGTATTTTGATTAGTAGTTTAGGTTAAACAAATTGATAGACCAATTAATCTATTAGTTATATTTGATCTCAAAGTTGATTTAATGTTTAAGCATGATGAGAGAGTCTGAGTAGGAAAAGATTATCCGTAAATAAAGTCGACTCAGCAAAAATCATCATTGGACTATGTTTCACATGCATAATGTTATAATTTGATTTGGGCTATGTTGGGTTTTGACAAGAATATTTCGTTTGAATAAAAAATATATAAAAATTTGATTAATAAAAAAATAGATAAAATTAAGATTAACTTATAAGGATACTAATATCAACTTATGTTAAATGAAATTTATAAGTCAATCAGTCCGCCAACGTCGTTAAAAAAAAATCTTTAAAAATTTTTTTTTCAAAAAAATTCGCACTTTTAAGATATTTAAAGCTCAATTTATAGATCTTCGCATTTGATAAATATGATCGTTGAAAATGTTTCTAAAAACAAAAACAAGTTGTTTGTTAGTGTTTATAAACATTAAAAGAACAGATCCTTAGTTCTTTAGTACTATTCACACTGTTTGCAGCCGATAAGACTGCAACAAAAGATCACAATAAATGTCATCGTACAAGCTCGCATGAAGGGCGAGGGTCGCCCTTCTCGAAGCCGCAGTTGTCCGAACGCTGCCCGACGCCTGACTCAGTTCAACTCCCCATAAGACTCCTATCACCATTAATGCCGCGTCAACCCTCTCTCGCTCTCGCACAGAAACAATTAGCATAGCAAGTAAAGCTCTGAGAACAGTTGTAGAAGGTCAAGGAGCAGTGACTCCTTTATTTTACGGCCTTGGCTTCTGTTGTTGGAGTTGTGTGTTTGATGATATCAACTCCCATAAAGTCGTAGGCCAACCATGATGTGCTACATCATGAGAGTGGGGCTAAATCTGTGCCACGGCCAGCTGCCATGGCTTTCCAGAGCTATTTCTGCTATTGCCATGGAAACATTTTCATGGTTCTTTATAGCTCTAGTAAATGCATGCACCGTTCCCCGTCCATCTCTCTCTCTCTCTCTCTGGGGTTGTAATCTCAGAAGCAATTTTGAATGCATGTTATTGGTTTTGATGTTTCTTGTGGGACTTTGTGGTGCAGCTATCAAAGTGAGTAAAAGGTCCCGGAAGAGAGAAAGCAGCTTCCTTATCGTGAAAAATCTATCTATGGCATCTCCATTCACTCTGCCCACATGAACACTGCGTCAGAAGAGCATTTATGAGAGTCCATATAAAATCCAAAGCTCATTAATTTACGTCAGTTACGAATAAGAGCTTGAGAAATATGAATCACGTGAGAAAGAGAAGAAAACAAAATGATCGCGTAGTTAGTGCTAATGAAAGCAAAGCAAATGTTAGGAGAGAGTCGAGTTGACAGTGGAAGAAAATGGCAAAGCTGTTCTGAGATAAAGAGGCTCCGACATGGATTTACCGGGATCTAAAGTCTATGTCGGGGGTGGAAGAGATAAAAGCTATACTAAGTAGAAAAAGAAATCAAGCAGCTTACATTTGAACAAACAAGAAACCCAACATGGAGAAAGAAAAGCTTCGTCAACACATGTTTAGCAGTACCTCATCGATGATTTTTGTAGGTTTCGATGACTTCTACTCGTTGAGCACAAGAAAAGTAAACAGGTGGAAATGCTTACCATCAGGCCGTCAAGCTTCAATGCAGGGCAAATGTTGGCTGAGAGGAATGAAGCCTGGTCCGAGTTCACTTAGCCTCGGCTAAGAAGGAGGTCTACTGAGTCAGGAGACAGCATGTGTGCCTAAGTGACCTCGAGCCGGGCAACATTCCCCTTAACCTAACCTCGCCAAAGTGCTAATTCCTACGAACACATCAACATCGAGAAGTTCCACAGGAACGAAGCGCAGTCCTATGTCTTCCCACCTTCGGTAGAAAAGATAAGAGGCAGAAGAAGAAGAAGAAGATATAGAGGCGAAGAGAGAGAGAAGGGGGGATGAGGTGATGGGGAGAGTGAGAAGTGGTTGCTAGTGCTTGAAGAGACGCAAAGGTAACTGCACAATTAAATAACGTTCCCATTTGGCACGAACTGCTCAACTCACCATTAAATATCATTGCAACTGCTTCCTCTCTCTCTCTCTCTCTCTCTCTCTCTCTCTCTCTCTCCTTCTCTGAGTGAGATATAAACCAAGCCATTAAACTGTCTTTGTCTCTCTCTAAAACCCAGTTACTGAGACTATCTTTCTTCCATTTCCCCAGGAGAGGCTATGGACTCGGTTACTGTTCCCGGTTGGTGTCAACAGGTGATACCTAATATGCACGCTTTTTCCCCATAACCCGACAAGGGACTGTAGCACACATTGTTGCTTCTCAAACTCCGCAAGCCTTTCATCATTGCCTTATTATTTGTTCCTTCAACCATCCCACTCCCCATACGTACACGTCTTTGACTGTTCCCGCTCTTCTTGGATCTTAGGCCGTGGGTTTGTTGTCTAGGGTTTAGGCTGTGAGTGCTCTCTTTCCGAGAAAGAAAGAAGGGTGGGGGAGTTCTGTGCTGCTTAACAACCACATCACTCGTATGATGAGACTCATCAGATGAGTCCTGTGAATGAACCCGTCTCCTGGACTGCAGTTTGGTCAACAGGATCCACTTTCGACTGTGGGTCAAACATATACATCTTGTCTCATGGATATAGGAGAGCAGCATTCGGCTATAGGTTGTGACACTCTTCCCCAAGCCATCCTTCGAGAATGAATGCATGAGGTCTTATCTTACAGTCTCTGTCAAGGAGAGAAAGAAGAATAGGAATTAGTCCGCACAGATGTTCTTTTTCTCATGAAGGAAAACCCGGAAAAAGTCTTAAAGAGACAAATAAATGTCTCAGGGCTCAAAAACATATTCACCAATAATTTGCTGAATCCAATGATATAATTTACGGAACATCAAAGAAAATCCTAGAACCACATTAAAAGGACATCCATGTTATATTAAAATGTAAGGACAAATACATTGCTTAGGAACTTTGCAAAGATAGATTCATATTAATCCCTATCTTACCACTAAAATATAAGTAAATGTACTTTTGTCTTGACTCACGAGTATTGAAAGTTCCCTATACAACCATGATTCAAATTTTTTTTGTTATATTCTCCAATATAAGTGAAAAGACCAGATAATGGCATCTTAGCAAATAGGAAAAACTAAGTCAAAGAAAAGATTAAAAAAACCCTAATGAACATTATTCTTGTGGCTCTCGAGTCTGTTGCTTTATAATGCCCCATTGCATGATTTCATTGTTGTAGCAGAAACTCTAGCAAGAGATTTATGATGGCATTTCATTTCTAATACCTGTACAAAGATACAAGGGATATGTTCCAAATTAATTTTCCTAAAAACATGAAACACCAGATGGTTGTAGGAAGCAACAGTAGCACCTTCTATACAATTCAATGCAATATGCTACAATTATCGTAACATGCTTTAAGCATGCAAGGGTAGGGTAAAATTTGAGTGTGCTAGGGTGCATACGCAGGAGTCTTTTTTTTGTCTCAGTGCCGAAACCAAGGCGACTGCTTAAGTTGTCAACTCTTAAGTTGATACGGCTTGAGACATACAATGCAGCATCCAAATGGCTAGGCTTGCCTGGAATATTCCTTCATGTACAAGGGCGATATTGCTCGGAGACCACTTCATGATTGTGATTTCTTCCATATAACTGTTGGTACTCCATAACAAACAGGAGATGCTCCAATCAGCATAGGGAGTTTGCATGAATCTCGTGCTTGGCTCATGAATGATGCAATCCTGTTTCTCCTGCAACCCCGGTTGCTGCCATCAGATAAATTACGCAACTTTCCATCGTTCACTTTCCTTCTAGTCTTGACAGAGGTCAAAGCCACATCGTCGTCCATGCTCATGCAACTAAACTGTTGCACTAACTGACCATCCCTAGTGGAATTGCTAAGGGCATCTAATTCTTCGTGCAACCATGACTTAAGCAATGCCTTTCCGAACCGGTCAATATCCTTGTCTGTCACATCCCAGAGGTTCGCAATGACAGAAGGCGAACCAGCAAACAAATAGGAGAGAGGAGCACCTTGAGGAGCATAACACCCTCTATGCAGAAGTGAACCGCTGCTACAACCCATAAGAAGAGTGGCTGCACAATGATGCAATTTCTGAACTTCTTTTTCTGGAATATACTGGGTACCTGCATAAAAGAAGTTTTCAGGAATTAAGTCATTAAAGTAGACACCCCAAAAAGCTGGGGTTCTGAAGGACTGTTATTGTACTAATAGTAGTCATTGATGTAGTCTCAAATCAACATACCACTTCCATGACCAAAGTAAAGGAACAGATCATGATTTTGCAAAGCCATAATTAGCTCTTTAGTATCAGGAAGGTTTCCAGATTTCCCCTGTAGCAAATTTATGACAATTCTTGGATTACCAAACATAAAAGATCATGTAGACAAAGTACAACATGATAAATGATCCAATACATGAGAGACCATAAGAAGTTTAATGATATTTTGGCCTGAACTTTATCTTTGGTCAAAAGAACAAACACAATGCAGTGGAAAAAAGGCTCCAAACCAACAAAACAAATCCATATCTGGAAGAAGTAAATTCTGTTTTGCATGTAATCTAAGTTCCACAATCATTCTAGACACAACTTAATTGAGTGCCAATTAAGCAATCCCTATTCATTTTGCTGCATCTACAAGCATTATTTTATATGAAAAAATCAAAATATCTATATGTTTACTTCCACTCATTAAAAAAAGATGCCAAAAAAATTTAATTCAGCCACATGTATGTCTTTTGCATTCAACATAACCAAATCAAACCATTTTAGTCACTAGAGCATAACACCAATGATATGGACATCGAGGCTATCAACTTCCTTGTGCAGCTCAACTGAGCCTCAAACAGCAAAAAATTGGCTGATTGCACAACATGGGTGAATTTCACTCCATTGCACTAGAACACAGTTTTTGTAATCAGGGTATGAAACATCAATATGACCTAAACATGATAAACTTGTTTCAATGCCAGTGCATATGGAGTTGTTCTGGCCTCAATTCCAATGTCACAAAGGTCTTATGGATCCTCGGAGGAAAGAGGCCCAATTTTACTGATCCTCTTTATTGCATAATTTATTCTAGACTTCATTAGAACAGAAATCCTTTTACAATTAGGATTTGTATTATTTTTCTATAAAAAGAAGGCCAAACCCAAGTTTTACGATTAAATTTTCATATATATAGTATCATTTTTTTCTCCCTATTCAAGTATTCATGCCTCTTCTCTCCTCTGTTTTTTGATGTGTGGGGACTAGAGCGAAGTCAGTAGGCATCAGAACGAATATTTGAAACTTGTGGAGAGGTTATCTCTACAAGATGGGTAGTTGCTATAGAAGGAACTAGAAACATGTTGATCCTGAAAAATTCCCACAGCGAGCATATTTTACATTGTGGGGAGATCAATGAGTTGACACAGATCAAGAACTTCTGTGAAACTAGCATAGCCATCGCCAAGAAGAGGGTTAGTTACCAACGGTGTGAATTTCATGTTCCAGAAATGATATGCATAATAGTTAATTGTAAGAATGCATAACTATGCCACATGGATTTAAAATTTGATACAAATAATGTTTCCCAAAAGAAAAGGACAAAAAACAAATGTTTATGGCTCCCTAAAATATCAAATATAGTGACAAAAATCTGTCAAGATTACTGGAAAATAGAAAATCTTTTCTATATTGCTTCGCAGTGCAAGGTAGGGCTCAGTAGGCATTAGTTAAATTTCTGAATGAACATGTGAAATCAAAAATAGAATAAGATTTGATCAGATTACCTCCAACTCTTGGTTTCTGAACCATTGCTCAAACTCCAATTGTGTATCATTGAGATCTCCACTAGGGTTTAACAAGTAGTAAGCATTTAAAGGGTCAACAGCAGGAATGATGGTGCCAAATCCGCTGACTCTTTTGTGATGGGAACAGCTTTTGTCAAGTGTTAAAAAGATACTGCTTACGGATGGCATGCGATAAACTTCCTGACTCCTCAATATTGGTAGGTTTTCCCATGGCAGCATCTGCAATCATTTGTCAAGTGTCATCCAGCTTAAATTATTAAAAACAAAAACTGTCATTGATAAAAGAATAAGTTTATGAAGTCATACAACGAAGTGGAGTCATGTAAAAGTTTGCTGATGGATATTACAAAAGGTGCATCAATTGTGAAACAAATAAAGTTCATGGACACTTTTAATTAGTAAAATGTACAAGTTAAAAACAAGTATAAGAAATGCTGTTATTGCAATATTTGACAATGTTGCACAGGTTTGTACCCAGCTTTTACTGGTTTAATGAACAACCTGTTGCTGAAAGTCCCAAGAGTGCTAAAAAAAGAAGCATTCCTTTTGGACAGTATCACAAACATGTCCTTTGAAGATATAAGAGGTGCTTAATCTGCAGCTCTATTCTGAAGCATTTTAACCAGTAACCAGTATTTTATAGGGATAGGGCTCATGCTCAGGAGACAGCACAGAATTGAGCTTTCAAGATTGAAACTAGACAAGGGTCGATGCAAGAGAATATTAACTCACAGATCTCTTATGTAAGAAACAATTTTTATTTAGACGAGTCACCTGAACATCTGAATCCAGTACTATAATTACTGGCTCTCTTGCAACTTGTTCTGCATATTCAGCTAATGCTTCTTTTATTAAATCATGAATGAACTCAGTTGCAAGTTCTGTCTGTGCAACAGCAGAGAAAGCCCTAAACCTTTCCTCCCCGCAGCATGCACCCCGACCAAAATATCCCTTGTATAATAATAACTGATTGATGCACGATTCTGCATCAGCTACAGACTTGGCACCACCAATGATAGCACTGATGAGAGTATAATTTATTTCAAATCTGCCTTCAGATTTCAGAACACTGATTAATTTGTGAACCAATTTCTCAATACGGTCTGGGACTGAACGCTCACCCAAAAGCAAACAACCCCAGGGTCCCAACCATGAAATTTCCATGCTTCTGTATTAAAACATTTGTAGCAATCAGTTTCATATAAACAATATCTATTTGGGGTGCAAAGTGTCAATGATGCAAGAAGCTTCCAAGATATTATATAATTTAGTCACGCAAATAGTAAGAATTATGCTCATACTATTGCAAAAAAAAAAAAAAACACAAGGTGCAAGATAGAGATCAACAATAAAAGAAATGAAACAAATAAAAGGAGTAATTAAGAATAATTCATTCATAGTCTTACTTCAGCAATTTGTTTAGGCGGTTGTTAAGCATGGTTCTTTGAGACCACCAGCTAGCATTTTTCATCTGTATATCAGCTGCTGCAAAGGTCGTATTAGATAGTAATAAAAAGTTCTCTTCCAATAGCTGTTTATAAGATGGCAATATACAGTCTATAACAGTGTAACCCCAAGGACAATGCCAGTGCTTGATAGATCCTGTGTCGGCATCACTGAATTTTTGGTCAGAAATATCTTCAAGTTGAACTTCTGATGAAAGGTAAAACAGAAATACTTCAGTTATATTTTCTTTTCTGGTAAGAAGTTAACATCTAATATTTTGTTCATAAAGAACTAAATTACCTTCCTGAAGGAGATTCACAGGTAGTAACATAACAACTGGTTCGCTGTTAGCAAGCAGTCTTGATAGAAGTATCCAAGCCGGAAAGAAAGAAGGCAGAAGTAGCATTTCACCAATGAGGTTTGCATAATCACTTCCGAGCATACTTATACAGATGATTGGGATAGTAGGGAGACACTTGAAGAAGCCAGTTACAAGTTCTTCAAGATCTTCAAGTTTTTCTGGAACAAACCTACAACCAAAACAGGGATAGAAAAAGAAATATGATGTTGTAACCATGTTAGTGTTGACATGAGTTAAAGAACAGTTTGCTGGTTAAAACATTTAAACCTGAAGAATTTGGATGCATCAGCAGTGTTCTCTGTCATGCTAGCATTAGGAAAGACCTGAAAGACGAATGAGATTTCTAGTTAAACAAAAAGAAATTTTTCTCCAAGCTGAAGAATTGATTTACTTGTACAAAAAGCTGTGAAAGGGACAAGTTAATGTCATCCTCACAATTTGATAATACCTAAAGAGTTTAGGAACCAAGATAAATGCATTCAGTAGACAGATACACCAGTAAACCATAGAGCAAAGTTCTTAAAAACTCAAGGCACATTGAAAGTACCTCTTGGAACCTAGATGCAAAGCAACACAATTTATTGAAGTATAAATGAAATATAACCAACATTAAATATTTGTAATAGCCAAAATAGATATTTTGGTTCATTAGCCCAAAGATCGCATAGTTATAATTGTGAAATATAATAATTTTGTACAAAAAATAAGCAGGAAGGAAGTTTAAGAGACCAAAAAATTGGTAATAAAGGAGAAATAACAAATAAAGAAAGAAATACAAATATGAGGCAATTAAGCCCACATGATCAGTTTCTATTTCCCTTCCAATAGAGGGAAATTTTCTCTTGTGGTTGTTTTTTCATCTGTCCTCAAGAAGTTCAAAATGTACTCCTTACACATAAAACCAATACAATCGGTTGTACCACAGAGATGTCATAGCAAATAATGAAAAGAGAACTAAATATTGCAAAGGTGCACTAGGCCTTTTGATAAAAAAAAATCAGATAAGATGCATGCCTTAATAAAACTGGTGAGCCTCATAAAAAAATCAGATTAACTGTTCATGTACAAGCTGTAACAACTGCCGCATGAAAAATGGCTCCTCCATCCCACCCCTTGTGGACTGTTATTTATCACAAAATATCAAGGTGAAAACTTCTAATCAAATTACAAGCATTTGCACTACTTATTTTTATAATCCTCTTGTTTGACACCTCTACTATGGCCTTTCTTAATGATTGTATTGAATCAACCACTTCCATCACTGTGATCTCTATTGATATGATTAGACTTTCACTTCAACTGCTGATGACATTAAAAACATCCTGAAAGAGCACCGTTGGGTGCATTGGTAGTTGGAGATTGAGAAAACATTCCACAAACTCCTAAGTCCTTAGGGACTTAGGAATATGTGTCAAAAGGTTCTTAACAGAAAACTTGTCCACCTACAAACACTTGTGTTCCTTTTCTGATAATAACAGCTTCGCTCCATTCTAAGGACCTCAACCCTCCTCTAGACTAATCCTCATTGAACAATACTTGAGGCAAGGACTTACCTTGCAAAGATCACCCTTTTTGGAAAAAGTATTCTTAGTCTTGCCTTGCTGTTAAATTTGTGAACATCTTCCATTTTATAAAAAAATCAGAGTGGACTTGGTTTTCATTCTTGACCTCAGCAAATTTGTCTCAATAACGTGATCTGGGTGAGTGATATGTTGAAGTCTCCACACTTCTGTCATTCCCATGAAAATCAGATTAGGGACTATTATGTAATCCAAATTCAAAAAGATATAATGATTATTCCTATCACAGAAACTCCTTAACTGTGATTAGAAATGAACTGGCTCCAATATATTTTTCTCATCTTCTCTTCATGTCATTTCATTATAAGCTTGCCTGATAAGCAAGATGCAAGGTCAGCTTTGTTCCTGCCTCATTCTAATCTTTGTCTCGTCGTTAGCTTTTGGTTTCCAACTTATGCTTCTGTTAAAAAGACTAGCATGTCCCCCTTTTCACAAAATTAGATAAACAGTAAACCCCACAAATCCAAACTTGGTTATACCTTTCTGACAATTTTTGACAAACATGAGTATATCATCAAACTGGTGAGGAGTCATGTCCATTCACAATCAGATTAAACTTGACCTCAAAAGCACTTAAAAAGATTTAATGAAAGAGTTGCCAGCTGTTCTATCCAACAGGGCCCCTTGTCCTTGTTGCTCTGCACACATTGATTTTTTTATTTTTATTTTGCTTTACAAGATCAACAATAACCTCTCTTTGCATCCAACTTGCTTACAAATGGTTTCTTTACAATTTTGCATATCTTCTTGTTCAGTGTTGCCGCTAACAAATGGTTCACCAATACGAGAAGATTCCAAGAAAAGAAGTGAGAAATTATTTAACAACTAAGCTACCTTTATTGCAATAGATCAGAAAACACACAAGCATGCCCCTTGAATTTACAGAGAACTCATATATAGGAGTTGTGAAAGAAAAGAAAGTAACATTAAAATTAGACTTTGTAGACTCCATAATGTAGATACAAGAATTAACTGCAAAAACCAGCTTGATAATCACCCAGAAGAAAAAGAATAGTCTATCTCATTCTGCATAGAAGTTGGATTGAGGACTTTTAAGTCTTCCTTCCAATAATGAATTAGATTAACCTTTAGTTTCGGATTCATACCCTTGATAGGAAAGCATTTAACTCTTCTCTCCAAATCAGTGTAGTTTCTTTTTCCTAATCCCATTAGCATTTAGAATTATTTAGCTGGAAAATTTATCTCCAACCTGTCTTGGGTTTTCTCCTTGTTTTGATCTAAGTCATAAGGAAAAAAAAATTCCCCAGGGATATGTAGGAATCATGCAGGCCCTTCTGGGACTCATGCAGTATGAACAATGATTAACCAAGGTGGCATTATGCCAAAATAGACCCAGGGAAGTCATGGGCTGAGCTAGCAAGTTGGTAGGCCTGCATTGTGACACATATCTAGGAATGAGTCAGAAGGGTTGTAAAGAATTTCTAAATTCAAATTTGCTTTTTTGACAAAAGTCAATTGTCTAAAATTTAGTAATTGAATTTCCTAAACATTACTAAAAGTATTTTGAAATTTGTCAGCAGTAATCCTGTTGAAAAATAGCATATAATAGAATACATTTATAGATACATCAGCATTAATTAAGGTGTGACATCTCATTCAAGAAATAGAAGTTAAAATTGATATTTTTAAATTAGATATTTTACCATGTTTTCTGTATAAATTAAAAGAAGAAAAAAATGGGGCTAGGAGAGAACTAGTAAAACTTGTGGTGCAAGAATCATATAACTGATTCTTCATAAACACAGCTAAGTGGTTACCTCAAAGTAAGAAAAGAAAAGAAAATGCCCAGTCAACTGCCCACTAAGAGAGTTATGGATTGACAGAACCATGTTTAAGATTAGTTTACAAAAATTATCAACAAATATTGAAAAGTCAAGCTATCAATGTAATAGCCATCTGAATAAAGTATATGCAAAACAAGTTCTGGCATATGGAAAGAAACCCTGCACAAACAGATTAGATCCATAATATCAAGGACACTTAATAAATCACCAACAAACCTCACGAGTCTTAGAGCTGCAGGCCTTGTCCCTTGAATAATATTGGCAGTGTAGATACGTACCAACTGAGACTTGATGGAAATATGCAGCCCAATGGTTTAAAGAGATAGAATTTTCAGTTTGCAAAGGTAAAGAAATTGAGCCATCAAGTGTCGTGAGCAGAAATATGGAAGAAAGTAGTCGAGAGACCTGTACCATAAAAGGAAATAAAAAACAAAACTGTCTCAAAGTGAAAAATCATCGACAAAAAATGAAATATTGCTCATGAAAATGTCACCACAATCAACTGATAAACAAACTTCCATGGAATATAAAGTTAAGAATATGTTGAAAACCTTCTGAAAAAGCAAAGGGCTTTCTTGGCAGAGTATGAAGGCTCTAAGCAACCACCGAAGGACAGTGGACATCTGGATCTTGGAAAGACTGCAGCAAGGGATCCTAATAAACACACAGAAATAGATTAGAACAGTATCAGTCAATCAAGCAACAAATATAGTAGAAACTACCTATATACTATTATCTAGTCCAAGCTCACCTGGGATGCTCTGATATGATGTTCTTCAAAGAATACCAACTCATGTTATACAGTACTACTGCACGTTCAATACGAAAGAAATCACCTAAACTTTCATCCACAACACACTCAATTAAGCCGGAATCAGGCATTCCACAATGCTTTAAGGATTTCCAATTGAACATCACCAAAACACATTGCCCAAACACTTCATGTACTTCATGCTCGCCATGCTTTCCATTGTGAGTACCTAAACACTTTGCTAAACAAAAACCACATACAAATAACTAAATTCCTGAAATGCATATTGATGAATGAACAAACAAATGGCATTCAGCAACTTCAAGGAGCAAATATGTCAAGATGGTGAACCATCTCGTAAACAGGCTTTTTCTACTAAGTTCAGTACCTATCTTAAGGAGCAGCATCAGTACAAGACGCCGACGATGACATTCCCAATGCAGATGAATAATATTTTGCATGAACCCAGTTTCCATCACTTGATGGATTAGGCACCTCCAACACTCCATTTTGCTGCATTTCCATTCTTCTTTATCTCCACAATCAGCTTCAGCAGCCCCATTGTGTTCCTTCAAAAGTTCTCCACAACTGAATGCTTCAGTACAAAGCTCATGATTTGCAGACCCATTGAACTTGCTATATCCTACAGATGTGGCATTCATGACATTACTGTCTTGGTTACTAGAACCATTTCTCCTCGCTTTAGATTGATGATTAAGATTTTTTGTTGAGCATCTTAAAGATTTTTTAGATATGTTCTTGACTTGTGATTTTCTGTCTACAGTTTTCAAAAGGCTTATCTCATCAGATTCCTTTGGCACTTGCCGAGTATGAAAAACATTTTTATGGCTATTCAGTGAGAGGCAGATGCTGCATACAGATGAGTTTTCTTCCTTGGTAGACGAGCATAATTTAATTGTCTGTTGAATTCTGTTACTGGCTTCCTTAATAGAATCAGCATTTTGTAATATGCCACCATTAGCTTCTGGTTTCTGACAGATGTCAATGCAACTCACCATCTCAGCAAGTTCCAGCTTTTCAAGAGCTGATCTATATAAACCCAGAGCATCAGATAAGCTTCCTGTGGACTTGATCTGAGTGCCTTTGCCAAAGAGACTTCTGTATAAATCACCAACTTGCATATCGATTGTAACCTCAAGGACCATTTTGCAGTGAGTGCATGAGATAATGTTGTCATACTCCGCAAGCAGCTTCTTAGCAGATTTAAGCTCATTTTCGGCCAAGTCCCACTGATGTTTCCTACGATATAATTGACCTGACAAGAAGTTCCAGAATTGATGTCCACAAGCAAAAAAAAACATAGATGAAACATCAAGGACAACTAAAAGAGTATAAGAAGAAAACAAACCTAACAGCATTGTGAAAGCAATTGCAAGGACTGGGAAACCTTGTAAACAGGATATGTTTTTTCCTACTCGAAAAAGACATTCTGCCTCAGCACCATTACCAGTTGATTCATGGATAATCCCGACCTGAGAGTTAAATTATGTGATATCTAAGAATAAACAGATGATGATAGATTATAACTTAAACAACAAAATATGAACCTGAAATGTACTTTCAAGGTAGCATCTGAGAACACTCCATGGACTAAGAAGAGAGTCATCTAAGTTCCCTGATTTATTAAAATATGGCCATACGTCAGTGATAACATTGCTAATTGGTGCAAGGCTGATGTGATCATTTCTGTATTGAGTTACTCCATCAGACTTCGATTGCGCTGACTGTTCAACAACTGTATAAATGAATTTCCTCCGTAAAATTTTGTTCCTCAGACAGAGTGCCTCTTTCGCGTATAGAAGAGCCTAAGCATCATATTCCCATTAAGATATCACAATATGCCAGAAAAAAATTAAAATAATATACAAGATTGGAAGTATTAAGATGTATAGGTGAAAATGATCAATTCCAACTGATGTGATATAATGATGAAACCAGCTCGGCAACAAAAACTAAATGCGTGTACTATGTAGCCATTATTGTAGACAGTGAACTTGGTGATAAAGCAATAGGGTGAAAAGAGTCAGAAAAGAATTATAGCATTAAAATTTGTGTTAGAAGAAGAGATATTGAATTTGTAAGTATTTATACCCCTCAATAGGACTGCATGACCAAACAAATGGGAATTCTAAGAAAATCTAGATGGAATTAACCAGTTTATAACTTTAACTGAAATCTTTTTCATTGGAGAAGATTCAAATTGTCATATAAGGATTGAACAAGATAAAAATTAAAGGAATGTTTTGGATTCGGGAGAAGAACGAAGGGAAAGTATAATTTTAGATTTTGCTATATCCTATGATCTTATAATCATTAATACCCACTTAAAGTTTTTTAAAGTAATCCTAAGAAATCTTGACTCATCAACATAGTTTGATGCCAACAGATATATATTTTACGAAATAGAAGAGGAAAATAATAACTGGTTGTCCTATGATTAGATGATGGAATTTAAAAACAATAATAATACAAGGCCTCTTAAAAGTAAGATTGAAACTGAAGAAGTTCAGAATTCGAATGGAGACAATACCAATACCATGTGAAGATTAATGACCACCAGAATCAGGAGGATGACAAAGGAGATTCTTAAGTAGTCTAAAGGAGAAGGCAAAGCTTCAATAGAGAGTTTGCTGTGGCATGAAGAAGTTCAATTTGTGATCCAAAACATAATAATAAAGGTTGACCAAATTGAAAATATGAAAAGAAAAGAAAATTCATTATAGCTAAAAAGAGCAAAAAAGTTATAAGTACAACAAAATACAAAGTTAATGGTCATTCTTATGATAAACATGGTATTAAGGAAAAGGAAAATGACAATTATCAGATTATTAAAGCTAGGGAAAGGAAGAATCTTAGTTAGGTTATAGAATATTTATAAAGAATGAAGCCTGAAGGATGCTATTTAGTGAATGAAATGGAGATTAATGCAAGTTTGATACTTCGTTATCTTACACAATGAATATTCTATAGATATAGAGATAAGCAATAACAGTAAGTATAAAATTCATATGTCTGTCCTAAATTTAGAACAAACAAAGCAAAGAAAACTTTCAAGAGAATAAAATTAATAAGAGAACAGGACCTGGTTGGTAGAGTTAAAGGAATCAACCAAAGATTAGCCTGACTAGTTTGTGAACAAAATTTTGATAATTAAATAAATGTCTAACAAATGGAGCAAGAGCTTTTTAAAGAATTGCTCAAGTTATGTAGAAGTTAAGCCACACTATGAAACTTTGAAAGAAAAAAAAACAAGATGACTAAAGGAATATTAAAATGTGAATAATTATTTTCGATAATCAATTTGGTCTATGACCCAAAAGTCAACCATGAAAGGTACTTATTTATAAAGGAAATTAATGAAAAACTATAAAGAGAAGAAAAAATATTTGCATATGGTTTCCAATCATCGAAAAAAATTATGAAAGAGTTCCTAGAAAATTATTATGGTGAGTTTTCAAAAGAAAGGGTTATCCAGCAATTATATCTATATATGATAAACGACATGTATGATAGAGTTTTGTAATAATAAGAGAAGATATCTTCCATAAATATAGGGTTGTAACAAGTATAACCTCAAGATATCTTTGATTTATTATTCAACAAGAAAAAAAGTCCATAATTAAGTATTATGATATGTAAGTTTTGTAATAATAAGAGAAGAATTGAGTATCTTTAAAATGAATAGGCAAGAAGCCCTTTTTTAAGTAAAAGTCATAGATGTCTTGAATCTATTATTCAACAAGGAAAAAAAATGTATAAAAAACACTGTTTATGAAGTAAAAATAGAATGTTTATAGTCTGTTGTGTGTGTGAACTTTTGCTCCTTACAGTAAATAAAAAAAATTTATAAGTTCGACGAGCAAGTATATGGATCAGAGTGTTAAACAATCAAGAAACTAGATGCATAAAATAAAGAAACTAGATGCATAAAATAAATAATGTAGTTGAGATGCATTTTCATGTTATAGGAAAAGCTTAAATAGAAAGGTTTTCATTTGTGAACAATTAGTTACAGGGAAAGGAAAGGCATACGGGTGGCCCTCTTCGGGGGTAAAGGTGTTGTGATGCTATCTTGCTTCCTTGGTTGTATCGGGAGAGACAGATCCTTCTCTAGCTAAAATATCAATACTGCTTACTGTTGACTCCATAACTCTAACTAAAAGAACTCAACAAGTAACAACGCAAGACATGCATTAGTGAGCTCTTTCGCACAACATTCTGTTGCTTGTTTACTTGTTTCATTCATATTTGAAAGAAGGACCGCCCTAGACAATGGTACTTCATTCTTGCCCGGCACAAGAGAAATAGGCATTACCGCAACAGTGAAATCAAATCCATCTATCTTGCTTGCATTGTATGGAATAGATTAAAAAACACTGTATTGCTTACTTGAACTTATTGCCCGGTGCGCAAGCGCAACATTTTCTACCTATTGCTTGTTTCAGTGACTAGCCCCAATTTCATTGAATTTAAGATAGCTACACTACTATGGGAGAAAGTCAAAAACCACTAGAGACTCACTCCTATAATGTGGGCACGCCGAAGTAATAAACTAACGCACCCCCTCTAAACACATAATGCTTGCTCAAACTCTAGTCATCCTGGGTAAGTTCCCCTACACCTCCTACAAGTATACCCAACCCAATATATAGGGATTCCCAACACACAGTGGTACCGTAACCTGGCAGTGACAAAACATGAAAGAGACGCTCAACTCAAAGGGACTAGATAGGGACTCTACACCTTAGGGAAAGACCCACTCAGAGCATCTACCGTTTGAAAGCAACTACCATGCGCTCCCCCCCATTTTAGCAAAGCCTTTTGTAGGGGACGTAGCTCTTCAGGCCTTTGGCTCACTTTTCCAAGTTCCAACTTCTTCCCTAGCAGTTTTTCTTTGATCCGAAATCCGTTATTGAATTCTCTCTTCATAGGGCAGCTAGAATAAAACTTGTTGATTGAAAGGTCTTTCCAGCTTTTTGAAACTCTTCTGGGTTCGTTGGAACACTCGGGAAAGAATTCCACTGGCGCGAGCAATCCTGTTTTCATTCTCCAATTCTTGTACAAGTCTAACAGAGTTCTTAGATTAGACTTGGCTCATCTATGTTCTTCATTTTAGCCTAAGAACATAGACTTGCTCGCTCCTACCCTAAGAACATAGACCTGCTACTATACTAAGAACATAGACCTGCTACTATACTGATCTTACGGGTTCAATTGAAAAGAAAATGACAAAATCCCCTAAAATTATACAAACATGTTTAAACTTTAAAGAAATATTTTAAAATGTTGTAGTAGATGAGCCAAGTCTATTAGATTTAGCAGTATAAGAGAGAAAGACATACAAAGAATTTATTAGAAACATCAAAAAGGAGAACTTTTTGCTTGTCCCTTTCCCTAAAAAAATCAGCCATCAACCATAGCCATTCTCATACTCAAACATCAATGAAGCTTCTACTATCATGATTACAATTAGAGTTCAAACCTCCTGGAAAACCCTGCCTGCAGTAAATATATAGAGAAATTAAGAACACACCCATATACATTACCTCAGAAATTCTTCCATTGGAGAAAAGCCTTTCAGACAAATCATGGTAAAGATAAGCAGCAATGAAAGCAGATTGACAGGTGAAAGGAACCTAAAACAGAGAAACAAAAGGCTCAATAGAACGTAAAGTACTTTCTCCGATCCATGAAGACAAAAACGATTAGAAGTTTAGTCATTTCCAAAAGAATTACCTCCGCAACTAGGGATGTTGCAACCTCTTTAACTTCTTCGGTACTAATTTGTGCACCGAAAGGTCTTTTGGAAGAATGTCCAGTTGCTTCAGAAAAAACAAAATCATTTGGGAACAACTTCTGCAATAACATGCATTGCGATGGAGGATGTTGTTTTATGCAATTTATCCAATAATCCAAAAAGTTGACATTTAAACCAAACTGTTCTGAGATGTTCAAAACAAAAACTTCATCAATTGGAGAGCTACAAAGTGAATGGTTAAGCCTTCTGTTAGACCATAGCATGGAAATGCATTTCTCTGACAACATATTCTCCAGCATGGAGAATCTGATTATCACCTTACAGATTTCAAGTTGAAATTTCAAGCAACCCTGGAGAGTGGCATAATCATAGTAAAAGTTACTGCACAGAATTGATACCAGCAAGCTGAAAGCAAGAAAGTTTTGATGGACAAACAAGAGCATCACCAAAGTTATCATTTTACCTTTAATGACAACAAATCAACCATAGAGCATAAGAGGGGCAAAATACTCATTGTTCCCCATTGATGGTAGTTGCTAGGAGAACAATAACCTTGGACATTCATTTCCGACCATAAATTCAGTGCGCAATGAACATTATGCAGGATTACCTGTCCCAGACACAAAAAAGTGAAGATACGGGAAATTCTATTGTAGTTCTTACTCCCTCTGGCTCTAATATCCACAAAGACAGCATCACTAACATTTGCTTCAGAGAGTCCTAAGAAATGCTCATAGAAAACTTACACCACAGTCTTGATTAGCCTCCTGGGCACAATGTGCATACAAGATGTATGTGAGGGCCAATTGATGAGAAACTGAAGCAATATCTTGAGAAGAATCATCAGATATGAATCTCTGTTACATTGAGAATGAGATGTCAACCGCTTATGGGCATGAGATTGAAAACAATATTATGCAAAAACAAAACAATCTAATAAAATGTGCAATAACAGAGAAGGAAAAAAGGAACACACAAGTAAGGAAATAGCTTCAGAAAGGCATTCAAGACACTTGCTTAAGCCTTCTGTTCCATGAGCCCTAAAAGCCCTTCCTTTGGTGACTAAAACCCTAGATCTTTGCAGGTTATAATCTTTCGAGGTATACACATCTTTTAACAGAAAATCCATAACTTTTAATTCCATTTTTTGACATAACTTTGGATTTCGAGATTCCATCAGGTTATAGGCAACAAGTTCCTGCAAGAATTCAGAAAGCACTCAGACAATTTGCAAATAAAACAAATTACCAAAAATTAAAGCAATCACAAAGAAAAAATAAGTGTCCAGACCTGCTCAAGGATTATGCTTATTATTTTCATTGACCAAGTCGAATGATAGTCCAGTAGTGAGGAATAGAGAACTGGTGCATTATCAACCGCATCAACATCCTTAAATTCTTTACATGTGATCTAAGCTTACAAAAGGAAGTCAAAAATTTAGACCAACCTTATAGCAGAAGGTAAAGACTATAAAATAAATTTACAGTGTTACCTTAACCCACTGTTTCATCAAGGTCAATAAGCCAGTCATGTCATGGAATATATCTTCAGCAGCAGAGAGTTTATAAAGACTTTTAATGATGATTTCTTTTATGTTTTTGGCACCACATTTGTAAAGAAAATCAATTACTGTAGCAATCCTTGACAATGCATCATTAATGGCATCTTTATATTGAACTTCAGCCGTATTATCGCTGTAGACTCCCTTTGACTTAGATGAGTACATATCGCACATGAGTTTGACATATGTCCATATTATTTCAATACACAATTGTAATGCTTTTGACGCCTGAAAATGAATGATGAAGACTTTTAAATATGCAAACGGTCAGACCTCTATTAGAAGCAAATAAGAATATCATGATTAAATGAGACGTAAATTATACAAGGGCAATGATAAGAAGAAAAAACTCTTCTGAAATGGAATATAAGCTAAGGCAAAACCCACATTGGAGAATACATGAGCAGCTGATTGAGCCAAAAATTGCACAGAAAATAAACCAATGCAATGCAAATTAGTACAATCCAATCAAGATCCATCCCACAAGTTGCATACCCCTGCCCCCCCACCCTTCCTTTCCTCCTCATTATTTCAATTGTCACCATCTCATACTCACAACAGGAAATGACAACTCGTTGCTTTACATTCTACAGTAACATCCTTCCCCTTCCCTCAAGGCTTAAAGTATCAGTTTTTTGTTTGGCCCAATCCATAAAGTTTACCTTTTCAACATCACAACTTGAGTTTCAATACCTGCAGCTAAATAAGTTTTAGAAAATAATAAATGAATTGAAATAAGAAAGAGCAAGATAAAAAAAGTGGCCAAATGTTTTTAAAATGTGTCTATTTTCCTTTGAAAATTTTTAAGCCGCAGAAAGTATTATCAAAGAACTTCACCAGAAATTAGGTTGAAAACATAAATATATAAAATTTTGAGTTATAGAGTGATCATTTTCACTATAGAATACAAACCATATGGGTTATTCAAGCTATACCTCGAGAATATACATATTGTACAACAATGTGAAATTTTCTTGATATGGGCTCCACAATTGATGACACAGAAATACGAACTTTGAGTGTTAGAATTACATACTTAGGTGGTTTGATTGCATTCTAGTAAATAGTTTATAACACCTTGTTTATGAAAATGAAATAGTCAGAATTTTAAAACTTAATACAGGCGAATAAAATAAAGGAGTAATTTGCTCCCCTCAAACGTGGTAGGCTATCACTTCATTTCTATAACAAGAATAGGAAAATCTTTGCACAGACACATGTTCATTCACCTAGAAAAAAATAATTTACCAGAAAATCTCAAGAGTGAGAGCTGAAAATTAATACTATTAAAATCAATTAGTTTATGTGAAACTTGTATTTATGGCAGTAACTACCAAATTGCATAAAAAAAAGAACTTATAAATTTTAGACCAAAACTAGCTGGAATTTAAAATTAATTCAGTGTTGGTCAACTATTCTGTTTTAGGCAACATGGATAGTTATCAGTCAAAACATTAAACCTTAATACAAGTAAAAGAACACTCAAACCATGGTCCAACTAGGGTTTATAGATTGCAGGTGAGGAGTTTTGTGTCAATCTAGCCTTACATATTTTATTCCAATGGCACCCATATTGAATCGTTTGTTTCAAAATTTTCAAGACAACATAAATGCACAGCTTTATTATAGACATCTATACAATGAAGAAAAACACAAAGAAATTGGCGAGTATATAAAGAACTTCCATATTATAACTGGCTAGCAAAGGGAAGAAGATATTACAGTCATATACTAAAGACATGCATACCTTCTCCAACCATCCATTATTGTAACATACAGCTCCAACATTACTAATTGCTGAAATAAGAAACTTCAGCTCTTGAGGCTCAATCCATGTACTTGAAATGATACAATTGATGTGAAGCAGACTCTTCTGAAATAGGAAAATAGCACCATGTGGCAGATATTAGCTAAAGGATGAATTATTAAATAGAAAATAGCACCATGTGGCAGAAAAGTGTATGAGCAGATATTAGCTAAAGGATGAATTATTAAATTTGACATATGATGATCAAAATGACCTGGTATTTTCCACCAGTTAGAAGGGAGATTCTGAAAGCCGCAACTGCAACTTGAAGCAATGTTCCATGGCTTTCATTTAACCTCTGCTCCACCCTCTCAGATATATCACTATGTCTACATGTTGACAAGTCAATAACATCACTCATAAAAAATTTAAAAATAAATGAAGAATTCTTCATAAGCTATTAAATATCATGATTAGAATATGATCCAGAATAAATCAAGAAAATTAAAAGCATGCAGATGAACTACCAAAGAGATATTTTTCATACTCTTACCTGGAGGCAGCAAGTATTAGATCAGAAAACTGATGCAACACCTTCTGAACATAATTTAAGGTCTCCGAATGAAGAATAGATTCTTGTTCGGGAGTCAAGTTTTTCCAAGCTGTGTTTACATTTTCAACTATTGGCTTACATAGAAACTCCAAAGCATCTATATATGAAATTAGCGAGGCTTTTCCATGTGTCTGCATACAAGCATCAAACTTGCCAGATTCTGAAGCCACCGCCGGCAAAACCCTCGAGTCTTTGACCTTACTATTGAAAACTGTTTCATTTACATAACTTGACATGTGAAAGCTACTTGCTAAACTGTCCAGTATAATAGACAATTTTTGCAGATCAACTCCACAGTCATGAAATAACATGATAGTGTTGGCATTATTAGAACTATGGAAATCACTCACACTTTCTTTAGGCTGAATACTGCTAAATTTAAAGTGCAAGCCACTAGCATAAAGAGTCAAAATTGATGCAACAAGGGAGGACACCTGAGAAAAGCAAATATTATATTTCATTGAGTTGATGAAATTATAAACTCTGAAATAACAAAATGGTCATGTACCTGAAGGACATCTTCACCTTGTTCATATAACAGTTTTGCTGAACTCCTACATATATCTATATTGGCAGCACAAATTCTGCTAGCAAAATATGATACAAGTCCAAGAAACTCATTTACAGCTTCCAGCAAATCAACCTGCATAATAATACAGGTAAGTGAAGCTCAATAATGCACTGATGTACATAGAGTAGTATAAAGCATAAATTCATTGAATTCATCTACATAAAAGACCAATAAGACTATAAGTTGAATTTTCACATCATAAGACCAATAATTTTGTACCAGCATAAACTAGTGAAATGTTTTTGTCTAATAATTGCAACTGAATTTCAGTGAAGATCAGTCAAAAGTCAGACTAAAAACAAGGACAGGAAATGTTTTTCAAATCTTCTTAACTAATAAACTCATACTCCCAAGTGAGTTAAATTATAATTGAAAAGCTTTTGGGATGGCTTTTTCATTCATGTGTGCTGGCACATCTAGAAGAATAAATCTACAATATTCAGGGGAGGCCGCAAATAGCCTAAAGAGATCCTAGGTGATCTTAGTTAGTTCACAGCAAGGTTCATAATTTCACACCGTACCGGAGTATTGAGCTCAGCTTAGTACAAGTATACCAAGCGGTACGGTTTAACATACCACTCGATATATATATATATATATATATATATTATATATCGAGCCGTATATTGCTCGGTATACCGTCGATATATATATATATATATAATAAAATAAAAAAGTTGAAAAATAAGAAAAAGAGTGACATCGCCTCGTTTCTTCTCCCCGCGAAGCCTTGACGACGTCACCAAGGCTTCTTCTCCCCACACGGATGAGGAGAAGTCGCCGATGGCACCAAGGCCTCGTCGCCTCAGACGAGGAGGAGGCGACATCTCATCTATGACGTCTGGCAAGGGAGGGCAATGACGGATTGGGATCGTCAAGGGAGAGTGACGCCAGATCTCCAAGTTCTCCCTTTTCTTCTCCCTCTTCTTCCTTCTCCCCCAGCTAATACTGCCCGGTGGCGGGCAACGACGGTTGAAATCGACCATCACCGACAAATTTCGGGTGGTAATGGGGCGGAAACAGCCCCATCCGATGGTACCGCCCGATACGGGCGGCATCATTCGAAATTAAAAACATTGGTTCACAACTCTAAGAAATTATTGTCCCATGAGAAAAGGTTTTACTGTTTGATTCTTTCTGTGACTACCCTTATAGTTAGTTTTTTCCTATTCTCTTTCCTCTATTCTTCTCTTCTATTCTTCTGTACTTTCATTTGATGAAATAAAATGAGACTTTCTGCCTCTGCCTCAAAAAACAATATTACCTTTGCCTCAAAAGGAAATAATCCAGTAAAGTACATATATCAACAATATAAATAACAATAACAACAATACCAAGCCATAATGTCCCAACCATTTGTTATAGACTACATAGATATTTTACCATCATGCCAGTGAAGAATATAAGCCTTCCAATAAATATTTACTATATTATATTTTCTTTAGCAAATAACAAGAAAATGCCCATGTACATAGCAACTCACACATAAATAAGTTGACTTTGCCATCTAGATTTCTTCCTGCCTTTTCTTGTCTTTCAAATATATGAAAATTAATAATAAACATATTGCTAATGGTCTGTATCGTCAAGGTTCTGGAACCAACTTATCCCGCAACAAATTAAAACATCATTTATGAATCTTAACATAACACTGGTAACCCAAAACTTTGACTGTTGTATCATGAATTAAACTTGCATATACAATTGTGTCAAAGGACAGAGGCGAACAAATTAAGATAAAAATATTTGGACATACGATCCAATCCTGAGAAAGAAAAGGTTGCCTTCGGCTATATTTTATTCTTAGCACTAAAAAATAGCACAAAGAGGAGTTAAAGTTTATTAAATGAAAAAACAGAGATACCATGACACTAGATAAATTGTGATAACAATAAATCTCAAGAGAGCAGACCAGATTTTACAAGGAAAAAAATCAGAGAGGGACAAAAAAAGAGGAATAATACCTGGTGTTTGCTGCCCAGTTAAAGAATTTAATCA
Organism: Musa itinerans; assembly: GCA_001649415.1. NCBI lineage: Eukaryota > Viridiplantae > Streptophyta > Magnoliopsida > Zingiberales > Musaceae > Musa > Musa itinerans. Next base: position 39,643 of record LVTN01001331.1, read on the forward strand.
CAAGAAAATATAGAAAATAGAGTTAACATAAATACATAGAACAGTTAGGGTAATGAGCCAAAAGGAATCAATTTTCATTAGATTGAACATCTAGAAAAGCCA
>LVTN01001331.1:43356-58022 GCA_001649415.1 Musa itinerans
GAAAAATAAGAAAAAGAGTGACATCGCCTCGTTTCTTCTCCCCGCGAAGCCTTGACGACGTCACCAAGGCTTCTTCTTCCCACGCGGATGAGGAGAAGTCGCCGATGGCACCAAGGCCTCGTCGCCTCAGACAAGGAGGAGGCGACATCTCATCTATGGCGTCTGGCAAGGGAGGGCAATGACGGATGGGATCGTCAAGGGAGAGTGACGCCGGATCTCCAAGTTCTCCCTTTTCTTCTCCCTCTTCTTCCTTCTCCCCCAGTTAATATCGCCCGGTGGCGGGCAACGACAAACGACGGTTGAAATCGACCATCACCGACAAATTTCGGGTGGTAATGGGGCGGAAACAGCCCCATCCGATGGTACCGCCCGATACGGGCGGCATCATTCGAAATTAAAAACATTGGTTCACAACTCTAAGAAATTATTGTCCCATGAGAAAAGGTTTTACTGTTTGATTCTTTCTGTGACCACCCTTATAGTTAGTTTTTTCCTATTCTCTTTCCTCTATTCTTCTGTACTTTCATTTGATGAAATAAAATGAGACTTTCTGCCTCTGCCTCAAAAAACAATATTACCTTTGCCTCAAAAGGAAATAATCCAGTAAAGTACATATATCAACAATATAAATAACAATAACAACAATACCAAGCCATAATGTCCCAACCATTTGTTATAGACTACATAGATATTTTACCATCATGCCAGTGAAGAATATAAGCCTTCCAATAAATATTTACTATATTATATTTTCTTTAGCAAATAACAAGAAAATGCCCATGTACATAGCAACTCACACATAAATAAGTTGACTTTGCCATCTAGATTTCTTCCTGCCTTTTCTTGTCTTTCAAATATATGAAAATTAATAATAAACATATTGCTAATGGTCTGTATCGTCAAGGTTCTGGAACCAACTTATCCCGCAACAAATTAAAACATCATTTATGAATCTTAACATAACACTGGTAACCCAAAACTTTGACTGTTGTATCATGAATTAAACTTGCATATACAATTGTGTCAAAGGACAGAGGCGAACAAATTAAGATAAAAATATTTGGACATACGATCCAATCCTGAGAAAGAAAAGGTTGCCTTCGGCTATATTTTATTCTTAGCACTAAAAAATAGCACAAAGAGGAGTTAAAGTTTATTAAATGAAAAAACAGAGATACCATGACACTAGATAAATTGTGATAACAATAAATCTCAAGAGAGCAGACCAGATTTTACAAGGAAAAAAATCAGAGAGGGACAAAAAAAGAGGAATAATACCTGGTGTTTGCTGCCCAGTTAAAGAATTTAATCACAAGAAAATATAGAAAATAGAGTTAACATAAATACATAGAACAGTTAGGGTAATGAGCCAAAAGGAATCAATTTTCATTAGATTGAACATCTAGAAAAGCCAAATAGAAGGCAAGGGTTTACTGACCCATGCTTGGATTAGGGGCAGTTATAAATACATATAAAATGTCAGAATATCAAAATTAAAAAAATTTAAACATGGCAAAAGAATTTTAAAAATAAAGAAACTTTCTCCCATGTTTTTTCCTTGTGTCATTGCTTGCATTTGCTAGCTGCATCACCCTTTGTGCACCACATTTGCTAGGCTCACTTGAGGTGCAATATCAGTATAATCTATTTTTCTTGCATTGCATTCATTGTTTGTACTACAACATCAAGGTCTTGAGATTCCTATCAATAGAAGGCAAGGGTTTACTGATCCCTGCTTGGATTAGGATGAATATAGGAGCTCCAAACCACATAGAACTACAACTGGATCTATGCCCTCATAAAGGTTAAAAGAAGAGAGGAACTGGACTTGATCTCAGAAAATTGTCTATAATTTTTATATTATTTAATGTTCAGTCAGTTGAAAAATACAAGTATAGGGAACCTGCAACAGGTCTGTCTTTTACTTTTGCTTTAAAATTCTTCATAAAAATTGGCAGCTCTTAAGTTTACTACACACCTCAATTTTCACCATCCAACATCATGCTACATGTGAAAAGATAGAGCCATTCTTGTTGTCAATTGTATATGTGTCATGCAGGGAAATTAGTGTCAGTTATGCATGAGCTCTTTTGTTTATTTTTTCTCAGAAAAAAAGTTAGTACTTACGGCTGTTTTGACAAATGTAATAAGTTGTCACAATATTTTCCATATCTTCACATGATCTACTAGATTACCCAGGGTTAAAGAAAAAGAAAAAGTAGAAATGGAGGAAGATAAAATTTGTGTAGATTAATGATTCTGCTAGACAAAGAATTTGGGTTTAATTGAACTTCTACGTGAAGAAGAAAGTCAATACAATTAACTATATTATGGGAGGAGAAGATTATATGATGAAACAAATTTGGAAAAATGTCTTCCACAAAGAAAGAAAGATGATTGGTTAGTCTCAACTTGGAAGATGTACTTTTCTATTCTAATTTTTTCTTATTTCTTTAGATTTTATTTTTATATGAGGGATTTATTAAAAGGATGAAAGGGTTGTACATAGTACATACTGTTATGGTTAAACGAATGAAAATTTTATTTTTCTCAATCTGCATGACAAGGTGTTAGACTTCCATCCCTAGGAATGATTCCTTGATCCAGAGTGAGCTTCATAGTTATTCTTGATGGTGCAGTTCAATCCTCTATTGTTGAAGCTCGTTTAGTGTGATGCTTAGGAACTGGAGTGAATTTGTGTACTCATCTTTTCCTTTTTCACTTTGTCTTCAATGTGTTCAAATTCTAAAAAAATAACTATTTTTTTGCTCCTTTCCATGCTTTCTTCCTGCATTACCAGGTGTACTTGTGTGTAAGTTCTTACAATATCTGAAGCTTAAAATCATGTGGCTTGGTTGTCTGCTCCATTCTGTACCTATACAGAAAGCCCCATTAATTAATTGTTAAATTTAGCCAAACAGAACAGAATTTAATATGAACACCCATGCAAATGATATTTCATTGACAGAGTGTGATATTTGATTCTTAGTGATATGTATGTGGTTGGGACATATAGACATACGTCTCACTTTTGGGCTTATATAGAGACAAATGTCAATGAAATATTATAATTTTACTGTTACTATTACAGTATCTAGGGTCTGTAACTTATAAGAAGGCTTCTTGATGGTTTTTCTCTTCTGCAGCAGTCAACAAAGTTTAGTTTCTGACTCTTCCTTGCCAACACATAAACGGAGCCCTACTAGGCGAAAAAGTCGATGGGAACCTATTGCAGATGAAAAGTTGGGTGAGAAACTCACATCTGCTGATTCTCATTCAGCAATTGATGCTAGATGGGGGCAGGTTGAAGCTGCTGAAAAAAAGGTAACTTATTTATCTATTTATTTGGTCGAAGTTGAACTTTTTTGTCAGATTTCCTTTTTTTTTGCCCAAGTCTTGTTCCTGTTCCTGGAAATCTGGACTTTTTGAAAATGTGGTGTGTTGCAACGACTAGCCTTTGTGTGCTGGTCATGTGCTTGGTGATGTCAAATTAGCTTTCAAGTGAATAATTTGTTATGGTTAAATTGAAAATATTTTGTAAGTTCCATTTACAAAATCTTACATTACTGTTAGTATATACAAGTATGACATCATAAATGGGGTTTGCAGGTCAAGATGCAATATCCCTATTTCTATATGATGATAAATATCTGTTATTGACATTTTTGCATTTTGAGTGGTAAATAGTTTTTTGCTGATCTACAAGTGTATGACCCTTTCTTATTTGGTTGGTGATACTGCAGGTTGATAGCAAAATCTCTGAGAGCAAGTCAGTTAATGGTTGGGGTGGGTTTAAGTATGCTTCCTTTCAACAGCAATCTGCTTTACAAAAATTTGGTCAGAGGCCAAACAAGAAGCAACGATTTTCTGACACTTCGAGTGTAACTGAGAATGGTGATCCTTCAAGTGATAGTGATAAAGAGCAGAATCTAACCAAATATTATGCCAGTGCAATTGCACTAGCCAATTCACCTGAGGAAAAGAGGAAACGGGAAAATCGATTTAAGCGTTTTGAAAAAGGACAGGGAAATCAAGCAGAACTGACAAATTTTAGGCCTAAAACTGCTGGTGGTGGCAGTATGTACACAAGAAGAGCTGGCGCTTTGCTAAAAGCCAAAAGTTATGAAGATGGTTGCAACAAGGCTGTTGAAGATATTGACTGGGATTCTCTCACAGTCAAAGGGACTTGCCAGGAAATTGAAAAACGTTATCTTCGTCTAACATCTGCACCTGATCCTTCAACTGTAATAGTCATTTGCATCACTCTATACAGTTCTGATATGCATGATCTGCATACTTCATTTCTTGATGTTTCCAAGCTGTTGTTTATCCAATAATTGTTCAGAAATTCCATAGTATTTTTTTGCTGTAATTGTTCTTTTGCAGGTAAGGCCAGAAGAAGTTTTGGAAAAAGCTCTACAGATGGTTCAGTCATCTCAAAAAAATTATCTATACAAATGTGATCAACTAAAATCCATTCGCCAAGATCTTACTGTGCAAAGGATACAGAATGCGCTTACTGTAAAGGTTCTCTTCTACTACCTTCTTGCTGTTTTAATGTGCAACATTGTAACTTATTTTGTTGTTATTTTTTACTTGTGCCAGAATTGATTGGGTAACTTGAATAATATATTTTGGCAAAATTGTTCAGGATTTTCATTGTGGGACATAATGGAAGAGTCTATTGAGTTCCATTTAATTTCATAACACATGATTTTATTCATTTGTTGTATACCATTAACCAATAGTCATATGCTTAGAGTTCTTTTATTTCTTGTTATAGGTGTATGAAACTCATGCAAGATTGGCTCTAGAAGCAGGTGATTTGCCTGAGTTTAATCAGGTTAGTTTTCCATACCATTTGGATGTTCAACATTTCAGACTATCCGCTGTCGTTTATCATCTTACTACAGCTATAATAGTATTGAGATGCAGAAGTTCTACATTTGACAGTATTTGATGATGATGTTTGAACCAAGGATTGAAATATCATATTATATCGGAGTTTCGACATTCGTTCGGTACGGTATGGTATTATATATCGAGCCGTATATTGCTCGGTATACCGTCGATATATATATATATATATAATAAAATAAAAAAGTTGAAAAATAAGAAAAAGAGTGACATCGCCTCGTTTCTTCTCCCCGCGAAGCCTTGACGACGTCACCAAGGCTTCTTCTTCCCACGCGGATGAGGAGAAGTCGCCGATGGCACCAAGGCCTCGTCGCCTCAGACAAGGAGGAGGCGACATCTCATCTATGGCGTCTGGCAAGGGAGGGCAATGACGGATGGGATCGTCAAGGGAGAGTGACGCCGGATCTCCAAGTTCTCCCTTTTCTTCTCCCTCTTCTTCCTTCTCCCCCAGTTAATATCGCCCGGTGGCGGGCAACGACAGTTGAAATCGACCATCACCGACAAATTTTGGGTGGTAATGGGGCGGAAACAGCCCCATCCGATGGTACCGCCCGATACGGGCGGCATCATTCGAAATTAAAAACATTGGTTCACAACTCTAAGAAATTATTGTCCCATGAGAAAAGGTTTTACTGTTTGATTCTTTCTGTGACTACCCTTATAGTTAGTTTTTTCCTATTCTCTTTCCTCTATTCTTCTCTTCTATTCTTCTGTACTTTCATTTGATGAAATAAAATGAGACTTTCTGCCTCTGCCTCAAAAAACAATATTACCTTTGCCTCAAAAGGAAATAATCCAGTAAAGTACATATATCAACAATATAAATAACAATAACAACAATACCAAGCCATAATGTCCCAACCATTTGTTATAGACTACATAGATATTTTACCATCATGCCAGTGAAGAATATAAGCCTTCCAATAAATATTTACTATATTATATTTTCTTTAGCAAATAACAAGAAAATGCCCATGTACATAGCAACTCACACATAAATAAGTTGACTTTGCCATCTAGATTTCTTCCTGCCTTTTCTTGTCTTTCAAATATATGAAAATTAATAATAAACATATTGCTAATGGTCTGTATCGTCAAGGTTCTGGAACCAACTTATCCCGCAACAAATTAAAACATCATTTATGAATCTTAACATAACACTGGTAACCCAAAACTTTGACTGTTGTATCATGAATTAAACTTGCATATACAATTGTGTCAAAGGACAGAGGCGAACAAATTAAGATAAAAATATTTGGACATACGATCCAATCCTGAGAAAGAAAAGGTTGCCTTCGGCTATATTTTATTCTTAGCACTAAAAAATAGCACAAAGAGGAGTTAAAGTTTATTAAATGAAAAAACAGAGATACCATGACACTAGATAAATTGTGATAACAATAAATCTCAAGAGAGCAGACCAGATTTTACAAGGAAAAAAATCAGAGAGGGACAAAAAAAGAGGAATAATACCTGGTGTTTGCTGCCCAGTTAAAGAATTTAATCACAAGAAAATATAGAAAATAGAGTTAACATAAATACATAGAACAGTTAGGGTAATGAGCCAAAAGGAATCAATTTTCATTAGATTGAACATCTAGAAAAGCCAACTTTTCTACACAACAGCTCTGTAATATATAAACATCCAAAAACCCAAAACATAGACATATAAGAACTCCAAAATAAGCAATAGTTATGCGAGAAGAATTTTCCTCACTAACAACTTCATAATCACATTGATGGGAGCTCACTTAGTCGGTCAATCCCCATATGTAACATGGTGAGCATCCAGTGTCAGAATTAATAGTTCACACCCTTGCCAATATCAGTCATTAGTGCTGATCCAGATGGATCGTTGATGGGCTTGCCTCATAACATTCACAAACCATCACTTGACGCATTAGCTGTACACTAACAAGGACTCTCCTCAACTTTCCTTTATCAACTATGCATTTATTTCTCCGCATTCCTCAACTCAAACACCAACTTAAGTATTGGAAGACCCTGCTGAGGTTAGACTTCCTAGCTCCAGGTTTGCATTCCAACCAACTCATTCTGAAGTGATGCCCACTCAATGAAAGAATGACGTTATGTCAAATAACACATACCATGTCAAATAAATGATAAAAAAGTGCAACACCACACATAAACTTCTATCTAATGTTACATCAAAAATTCACCATACATGAATCCCGGAGGTTCACTTTAAATCTCATATATAGATATATCTCATATTCACCATATCCAAATACCAATGACTCATTTAAAAGGGGCCCATATGGTTATTAATAAGAAGCCAAAGTCAAGAAGTCATTTATTAAAAGTGAAAATTTTCAAAATGATGTTAGAATTGCGTTATTTAACATTCCATAAAAATGACCAAAATATACTTGTATTTAATCCTATGGACCAACAGTTAGCATATAGCTGTTTGATTGTTTGTTTGATCAATTAATGTATCATAGACCACTGGCATATCGATACTGAATGACCACCAATGATCAATGGGTCAATGGTTATTCAATTGACACCAAGCTCTCATATGACTAAAAGAGGGTCAACTGATGGCTACTTATCAATCTCCTATGATTGTGCAATAGGTCGACGATCAAACTATTAACTGTTGGTAAACAATTAAACATTGAGCAAACATCAATCATCAGTAGATCAATGGTCATCATGTGGTGATCATGGATGTTTTTACATCTGACTAGTTCATGATCGTCGAGGGTTAACAATCAACTTACTGTAATTACCAAGCTAATGATGGGGTAGGAGATTAGTTCATGATTGTCGAGGGTTAACAATCAACTTACTGTACTTACCAAGCTAATGATGGGGTAGGAGATTGTCATGCAGGGTGGGTAAATAAAGAAATCGATTGAGATTAATGGTAGCTCAACAACTAAGTTTTTTGCTATAAAACATGGAAATTATATCAATATCATCCAAGCCAATCCAATTTTAGCTGATTTCTCAATCGAATAGCTAGAAATAGATTTCAATTAGTATAAATCTATTGAATTTGATCAATGTTCACTAGTGTTTTATAGGTTTAGTCAATTTGATAGGGACAAATGAAGAAAAAGAGGGGAGGTGCAGAATGAAGCAAAGGATAAGAGAGCAGTTGAGATGGAGTTATGAAAGGAAATATATGACAATGCACAACATAGAAAAGAAGGCACCAGTAGTATTTCATTTGTTATTTATTGCAACCAGTGCATTGTCATTTACCACCTCTGCATGGTGTTTCCACTGCTATATAAAAGAGATAGGAAAGGATATAGAGAGAGGAAAGGAGATGAACAAAGAGTAGGTTTTGAATTCTTAAGGAAATAAGAATATTATCATGGAAAAGAAAGATGTCAAACAATCTAGAACTTATCTCAAATTCCACAAGTGCTCTATTTCGACCATTTTCCTATATCTTTAAATTACTCTTATTTTAATGCTGATTATAGAAATATTAGTGAGACCAAAGAGTAAAATCTAGGTCACATATTGATATGGGTAATCATATGAACCGAGACAGTACTGGAACCTATAGTGTAACAATATGGGTCAATACTGTTGAATTTTGAGTTAATAATGAATAAGAATATAATTTTACCATCTATGGCACACAATATATGCTGAAAAAATGATAAGTAAATTAACAAATGATGCATGTATTATAGACATATAATCAAAAATTAAATTTCATAACTCACTAAATAGCCTACTACTACCACCAAGATTATTGATGTGATTTCAATGAGATGTAGTTCAAATCTTCAATTTACTCAGTTGTAGATGAATATTATAATTTTAAAGAACCTACTGACGAAATTGCTGACATGACTCGCTGGTGCTGATGTTTGGTGTGTATTGATGAAGTAAAATAGTAACAGTCATGACCTCAGTGTCATCAATGACAATAAATATAATAGTTGGGATAGGTACAGTTGTGGCATGTATGGCAAAATGATCAATTGTTATGATATTGTTGCTCAAGGGATTCATGTTGGTAGGAAGATTGCAAACAGAGAACTTTTATCTGACTCAATATCTTGTAAGCATTCTCTCATCTCCATGAGGCAATCAATTACCTTCCTTTCTCCTTGTTTTTCCAACCATAAGTAACATTGTCCCCCTGATTCTCGTATTCATCATGGATGGATGACGTAGATGTCCATCTGTCAAGGTCCTCCCTCTAGGTTTCTTCTGCAGATTTAGGACTTCGGGCATCCAATTTTGCTCTACTAGCCAAATGCTGCTTTATCCAAATTATTTCTCCAATCCAATTAATGTAGTCACAATGGATGCTCTTGTCAACGACAATGGTAGTCTGCACTTAATCAATATTTATTATTCTGATAAAATTTGTCTAAAAAACCAAAAACGTATTCAGTGCAAGACTATAGAAATTAGACTTGATTTGTAAAATGGTTGACACCTGATTAGATCTATGCAAATCTAGACCAGAAGAACAGGTGTAGGCTAAATTCATGCAAATGTATGCCTACTCTATAAGGATCTAGGTTGGGCCCAAGGAAATTTAGACTGAATTCACTCAGATAGATACTAAATTTAAACAGAGCTAAGTAAGATGCATTTGAATTTAGGCTGAATCTGCATGGGTCTAAACTACATCAACCAAATCAAGGTTGAGTCGTACAAATGTTGCCTATATTGATGCAAATGGAGACCAGATTCATACCTATCTAGCTTACATCTATGTGAATTTTGACTAAATCTATGGGGATCTAGACGGGATCTACATGAATCTTGGGAAAAAATCCAAGTAAATATTGGTCAGACTTGAATGGATCTTGGCTGATTCATGTAAATTTTAACTGGATCCCAGCAAATCCAACTTCGAAGGATGTACATCTATGTTAGATCTGCAACGATATGGTCTCATTTTGATGAGATATTAGGAGAGGGAAACACATAGATATAAAATTAAGTTGCTATCTGAGTAAGAGAAAATAGTTCAATAATAAAACTAAATAACAAAGCTTCGACTAACCGAAACTATGAAAAAATTTTGAATTTGAACTTTGGATGTAGCTTCATTAAAGAAAAAAACCAAGTAAGGTTTCTCGAGTTTGATTCTCTATTTGCTAAATTTTAAAGTTAGAATTTAGAAAGAACTAATGACAGATTGGAATCCCTAACATGCCTGAAACAAGCAATAGGGCCAATTTGATATTATTTTTAAAATTTAGGCATTAAATATTCTCCTCTATCTCTTTGTCTGTTGGGCAGGAGACTGAGAAGGGCTTTTGCCTCGTGCTGCCACCCCCTGCTCATGCCGCTGACGCTCACTTGGTAGTTCTTCTCCTCCTAGCTTGCTCCTCCTCCTCCTCTTCTTCTTACTAGTCTTCTCCAGTTCTTCTCGTCCTCATCCTCCTCTTACTTTGACTCCTCTCCTCCTTCCCCCCTCCTCTTCTTCATCTCTTGTTCCTCTTCTTTTTACCCTCAACCTCCCCTCCCCTTCTTGATGGTGACTGGTATTTCAGTGTACCATGTGTTGGTACGCTGATACATACCAAATCTGTATCAGTTTGGCCTCAGTGACCGAAATTTTGAACCATGCCCTTAATCAAGGTAAGAAACTAGAAGTTCATCTAAGACTCCACACCTACTCCTAGTGGTATACACTTTAAATAATCCATCTTCCTATTATATTCAAACTAGTTCCCCACCGCTATTTTACAACCATTTTAAAGATTTTCTGTAAACCCATTGTTTACACAAATCAATGTCCAAAGTTCATACATGACACAGATAGTAATAATGATATGAAGCAGCAGGAATATTTTGAATTGCATAATAGGTACATAAAAAATCAAATCTCATTATTTAATGAGAACTTAGATTTACATGAGATTTACACAAATCAATCCAAAATGTGTATTAACATGAGTCAAAGGTAAGTTTCCAAGTATCTTTGGTTGCAAAAACATAGAATTTTCATGAGAACTCCAAACTTATAGCATTTATTATACTGGAAATTATTGATAAAAGAATTAATGGGAGAAACACATATCACCTTGCAGCTACACACAATAGACTCCAGAGTTAAATTTACAATGCCAAGCAAAAGGAAGCTCCCACCAGCCCACTGCAAGTTGATAGATGAAGTGATCTTTCTCACCATCTGCTAAATGGAAATCCAATAGTCAGCATCCATTTAGACAAGCATGTTTAAACTAAGAGAATATAACCAGACTGTTATCCTAGTACATACACTTGCAAAGCGATCTACCGAATGAGATATTATACACTCCCTCAGCATTCTGAGGCAAAAACGTTGTACCAGTTCTTTTTCAAAATCTGTGAATTCTTCAACTAAGAAAAGTGAACACTTGTACAAGGTATTTACAAGCAAAACCTGGTACTTCTGAAGTGCTTCTGGATTTAAGAACCTGCGATGTATGGCTTTTTTCTTCTTTTGCTTGATCCACAATTTTGGAAAGAATACTAAACAGTATGTAATAATCTGAAAGACATACCGAAGCCATGGCTGAACCTGATCAACCAGAGTCAAAATTCTGTCATAAGCAACTTCCTTCGTGATCTTACTCTTGTACGCACAGCCACTGAGGACGGTGATGACCTCGATAACCAGCATGGTGATTTCCGGATCATCAGCACCAACTTGTTCTGGATCAGGTAAGAAGCAACCGCCACCAGCAATCTTCATCTTGCGCGACTTGGGCATAGAAGCAGCCTCGACCAGTATTGCCGCGAGGCTCTCGAGGAGTGTCAAAGCCTCCTCTTCAGCCTCCGCGTACCTCCCACAGGCTTCCAAGCAGACCACTAGCCGGCCCCTCTGGAGGTGAACCGTGTACGGCTTACCGGCGAGGCAAGGGCCAATGCACGCCAAGCAATCAAGCAAAAGCCGGTACACCGCAAGAAGCTCCACGATGCGCCGGTCGTCCACGTCGGCTTTGGTCGATTTGGGGCTCTTGCGGAGGAGAGCGGGGAGGTGTTTCAGGGCGCGGCAAAGGAAGGGTAGAAATTGCTTCGCAAGGGGGCGGAGCGCCGCGGGATCTGGTTCCAGCTTCTTCTTCTTCTTCGGAGGGGCTTTCTTCTTGGGAGCGGCGGTGGCGGAGACGGAAGACGAGGTGGTGGTGGTGGTGGCGCCCTTCTTGGTCGCGGGTGGGTTAACGTTGTGGGAATGAAGAGGAACGAAATCGCCGAACGGGAGGAGGAAGGAAGCCAACCGATCATAGAGGCCTCGGTAGTCGCAGCTCTGCAGGGCATCAAGAAGGAGAGCGGAGGCGTCGGGCTCCATTAGCGGTGCCCGATCGAAACCAGCGGGGGGAGGAGTGATGACGAAGGGAGCGGCCGGGCAGGAGGAATGGGGCAAGAGATGGGAATGGGCGGGAAATTTATGCGATTCGCGCAAGAAGATAATTTCCCTCGGCGTGACAACGGGCCGTACACGTGTCAATTGACGGCCCAAAATCTTTGAGCCGTAAAAGGTGTAAATGAGCCCTAACAACGTCAGTAGATGGCCCAATGAGATTTGGGCCTAAAATTGATTGAAGTCTGGAATCTATAATATCCGAATAATTAATTAACTCATAAGAAATGAATGAATTGTAAGAAATAACAGGAAGTAGGGCATCGACAAATTTCCTCTTCTCATCATGACTTCAACTCGCAATTCTTTTTTTTTTTTTTCTTTTTTGGAGGAGGATAAACCAAAAACGAAAATGAAGTTGAAAGTATTCTAGTATTAGGACATATGCCTTAGACCGAATCCAATTATAACACGTATTTTATTTTTCAATAATCATTTTTAATACTAATTAGTAGTTACTTTAATCCAACTTATAATAATCGAATTATATCTTATATGTATCTCATGGACCTCCAATTCAACATGTTCACACTTTATAATTTCTCGAATATAAAATGAGCTATGAAATTTTCTTTTAGGTTTAATTTAGATAGTGAAGTTCATATGACAATTTGGATAGTGAAGATAGTTTTTGGATCATCACAAGACCTAATTACTAATCCAAAGGGTTACATATAAGGGCCCATCGATCGTATGGGATAATCAATTTACACAGCCCTACTTCTGCATATGTAAATATTATTTCTATGAATTTTCATTATCACTGCATTTGAATTTACTATTGATGAGGGTAATAATGGTGATAAGACTCAGGCTTACGTCAGCTACCTCAGATGACGCCCCGCGCCTCAGTGGACCTGATAGCACCTGGTCAAACAGTCTGGAACGCCGACCGAGGCACATTAACGCCCAGCTCAGACCCGACCTCTCACGCCACGCCAACACTGCAGTCATACGTTTCCAGGAATACGATCCTGCCCCTACAAAACAGGCACATCAGGAATAGTAAGCTGCTCTATAAAAACCCCGCGCTATGGGAGAGAAAGGGGGGGACAACACATACCACTTAACTCCACTCACTGACTTGATCGTCGGAGGGGTCGGGCCGAGTTACCGACCCAACTTGTGTCCAAGTGGGAAGACGGAGCCACTTTTCCCCGAGGCCGAGGAGAGGAACCCCTTCCTCGAGGCATGCCGATGCGATCCGACGCATGCGACCGGCCACGCCAGCAACCCCCGAGGGACCCTGAGCAAGGTCCCCGACCATTTGGACCCGAACCAAGCCGTGCCGACCCCGAGGCCACGGCATAAAGTTGTTTACACAAACAGTTTGGCGCTAGAAGGAGGGCCCGAATGTCGAGGGATCAGACTCAAGTGAGCCCACAGCCGAGGGGACGCACCCGATCGACACATCGGGAGAACATCCACTGCATGATGGACCCCAAGATGAACACCTCGCCAGGACATCGGAGCATTACTAGCGACTGTTCAATGACCCGGGTTCCTCCCCGCCCGAAGGTGCCCCCGCAGACCCGTCGCCTGTGTCGTCCGAGGCGTTTCAGGACCTCGCTCATCAAGTCCGGACTCTGACGGATGTGGTACAAACCATCCTCCCACTTGTTTCTCATCCGGTGCATCCGCCAGCGACCCAACCGCTACGACAACGGGAGCCGTCCACCCGGGCTCACGCGCCACTTCCCGAGCTCCCTACTTCGCCTCGGGACCGATTGGCCCCACTCGGGAACCAAGCAGCAGCGAACCCGAGCGGGCGCCCCGAGCCCGAGGCGCTGTCCTCGGATTCGACGGACTCCCTGCGAGCCCAACTACGCCTTGTTAACCAGCGACTCGGTAAAGTGCAAGAGGAGGTTCGCAGGTCGAGGGGAGAGCTCGGGGCGGACACACACCAAGGATCCCCGTTCACGCCCGAAATACGAGATCAAATAATTCCTCCCAACTTCCGACTCCCCTCCCTGGACGCATATGATGGCGCCACTGACCCTGCGGACCACGTAGCTGCTTTCCACGCCCAAATGGCATTATACGGAACCTCTGATGCCTTGATGTGTAGGGCGTTTCCTACGACTTTGAGGGGGTCAGCCCGTGCATGGTACAACGGCCTGAAGACCGGCACGATCACCTCCTTTGATCAGCTTGCCAGGGACTTCGAGCTCAACTTCTTGGCTTATGCCCGGCCCAAGCCGTCCATTGCTCTACTCCTCGGACTCAACCAAAGGGAGGACGAGCCCCTCTCCCATTTTGTGAATCGCTTTACTACACAAATTCGAGGGATGTTCGACGCTCACCCCTCTCTATTAATGCAGGCGTTTATGATAGGCCTGCGACCTTCGAGATTTTTCTGGTCTCTCGTGGAGCGACCCCCCACTGCAGTACC
>LVTN01001332.1:11217-22640 GCA_001649415.1 Musa itinerans
CAGTGGTTTCCCTTTCTCAAATCTAGATATCTTGACCCTCTTATTACTAGCTTCATATTTATTTTCTCTCTTACTTTTGCTAGTAAATTTATCCTTTTTGTTCTTGCTCATGATTTCTTGAATTTCCTCAAAGTCTCTTTCAATTATCAAAGCTCTTTCTATCACATCAACATATGTTTGAAGTTTTAAGGCTGATATTCGACTTCTTATTACTGGCCGTAATCCCCTTTCAAACCTTTTTGCTTTTCTAGATTCATCATCAGTCATATGTGTGGTAAACCTAGAGAGCTTAGTGAATTTAGATTCATATACTGCTACCGTCATATTTCCATGGACAAGATTTAAGAACTCCAATTCTTTCTGCTCTCTAATACAATCTGGGAAGTATTTATCATTAAACTTTTCTACAAATACCTTCCAAGAAATTGGCTCGTGTCTGACTTCAGAAATTCTCTTTATGGTTCTCCACTAATGTTCAGCCTCTCATTCCAACATAAAGGTGGCCAGAGACACCTTCTGATTATCAAGGCAATTTAAGACATCAAATATCTTATCTATTCGCATCATCCACTATTATGCTATCATTGGATCGGGCTCACCAATAAAGCTGGGAGGGCTGAGCTTCTTAAACTGTTCAATTCCCACCCCAGTCTGGTTTGATGTCCTCGCTCCATCATTTCTTCCTTGTTGGACTTGTTGTTGCATCACATGAGTCATAGTCTCAAGAGTTCGCATAATCCCACTTAACTGATCAGCAGTAGATGTAACGGGAGAACCTAATGACCTCGTCATCCTTGCTTCCTAAAAATATCAAAAGAGAAAATTTGTTTATTAATAACTTTACGTAAGTTACAAAACCTCAAGATATATTTTGCACATCAAACATATCAAATATTTCAATAATCCTCAAACCATGCTCTAATACCACCTCTATCACGCCCCTCAAAAATATCGATAATAATATTAAAATTTTCATCAAAAACAAATCCAGGATCCAAACTAACATTTGAGGATACTAAAAACATTGAAACATCTAACAATCCATAAAACTTGTGCAGTTTATAATTATACAACACATCGCTCGATGATTCATAAAATCTAAACCCAACTCACCAAAATAATAACCACAACATAAATTCACAAGTGTGGGAGTCTATACAATCATAAAACCAACGTTTACCACAAGTTCATATCACTACACGAACTAAACTTAATATTCCAGAATCCTAATCATGTGAAGTCCCTTAAACTTATATAAAATCCACAAGTTTAGATTCACCGTCAACATTTCATTAGATACAGAGTATTCTTATATAACAAAAACATATATACTAATAAAGATCTGCCCAAAATCTTCTAGCTTTCCACTACCTCAGCCTAATTTTAACATTTAAGCAAGCGACAAGCTATCCTGAAAAATTTATACAGCAACGGAGTGAGCATATTAGTGACCCGATAAGTTCTTTGAGAGGAAAGTTGTTTAAATCCTTGGCCTCTTGAATGACCGTTACTTTAGGGTCCCGGTCCCAACTCTTTGGAAGGGATCTCAAGATTTTATTAACAATTTCAAATTTTAAAAAATATTTTTCAAGAGCTTTTAAACTATTGATGACATCCGCAAAACGGGTGTACATGTCGACAATAGTTTGGCTTGGCTTTATCCGAAATAATTCATAAGTATGAACTAAAAGATTTATCTTTGACTCCTTTATTAGTGCCTTCATGAGTGATTTCGAGTGTGCCAAATATCAAAAGCTGTTTCACAAATAGACACTCGATTGAACTCGTTTTTATCTAAAGCACAAAATAAGGCATTCATAGCCTTGGTGTTTAAAACGAAAGTCTTCTCCAACTCATTCCAATCATTCATTGGAAGAGAAGACTTTTGAAAGCCATTTTCTACATGGTTCCATAACTCAAAATCCATTGAAATTAGAAAGATCCTCATTCTAGTCTTCCAATATATGTAATCCATCCCATTGAATATGGGAGGACGTGTAATTGAATGACCCTCTTGGTTGCTGGCAAATGCCATCTCTCTTGGGTTTCAAACCAAACAAGAGTGATCTTGCTCTGATACCAATTGTTAGTATCAAGAGTGGCACTAAGAGGGGGGGTGAATTAGTGCAACGAAAAAATTACATCGATTCGAAAGCTTTCGTATGATAAAAATCGGTTTCGACTCAAATCATTTGTTTCCCTTTGACTAAGTAGAGAAGAGAAGGTTGGGCAGTTTGCAATGTAATAAAGTTGAATTCAGTAAAGAGAATTTGTAGTAAGGAAAGAACACACCGGAATTTATAATGGTTTGGTTGTTGTGACCAACATCCACTTTCGATTCCTCCTCCATCAAGGTCAACGACGTCCAATAATGGTCCTCCTTTAATAGGCAAAGACCAACCACTTCTTTACAGTGCTTTATCCTTTTCATGGGTTTAGGATATAACCCTTACAAGTCTCACTCCTCTTTCTTGGATGATTACAAAGCTAAGAGAGGGAGGAGGAGGACTCTTCTCACTTTTACAACACTTTTAACACCCCAACACTTAAGATTTTTCCACACTTTTGATTACACTTTGTTACTCTTTCATGCAAAAAAGGGTGGGGTATTTATAGGCCCCAATGACTTCAGAATTAGAACTAAAAAGTGTTACATCCTCGAATTTCGAGATACTAGCAATACCACCACCATTATTGGGTGGTTACCACCGCTTGATAGAGCTCTCGAAGACTGAGCTCTGGCTGTACCATCGCTTGATAGGCGGTACCACCGTTGGCTGGTAATAACTGCCAGCGGTACCACTGCCTAGGGCACCTGGGAGACTAAGTCCCAGGTGGTGCCACCGTCGACCTTAGCGGTGCCACTGCCAGCCGTGACTTCAAGTGCTGAATGGGCTGTTCAAACCGGCCCAATTCAGCCCTATTAAGGTCCTAGTTGGCCCCTAACTGAGTTAATGGGATTACCTCTCAATCCTAACTCAACTTAAGATTTAACTATGATAATTAAGACATTTAATAAGGCATTCTTGTTCCGGTACGTCAATTCTTCTTCCGGAGAGCTTCCGGTGATCTTTCAGCGAACTTCCAACGATCTCTTGGTAATGTTCCGACAGGCTTCCGGCAAGCTCCTAGACTTCACAACGATCTTCTTGGTGGGTTCCGATGAGCTTCTTTGGCAAGCTCTTGGACTTTTTGGTTAATTCCGGTAGAACTTTCGACGAACATTTGGACTTCCGACGAACTCTCGAACTCCCAACGAATTCTTGATCTTTACTCCAGTACAACATTTGCTTTATGTCTTACCGCTATCATAGTTAATCCTGCACACTTTTCTCAATATATAGATTAGATCAAATAATTTACTAATTGATTTCATCATCAAAATTCGAGATTCAATACGAACCTCTACTCATCGCAATGCCTACCATATATGTATGACCCTCTAAGCCTAATATCGAGCTGGTCGTGAGTTATACCTATCAGAACTCCTTTTGACTTAGTGAATTATTATCTTCATAATAATTCACTCGACTCATTGACTACGGACGTACTAGGCTACTATGTCATAGTCCCCAAACGATACAAGGAAATCCAATCCATTAGACCTGTCTATCCTTAGTTACTATGTACCTATAGTCCCTCTTCCATCTAATATCCCAGAGATCGTATACTGAGCATTATGCTGTCAGACCCATACAGTTTTTGCTCGAGTCTCGCTCTAATTGGATTCTCCCGAAGAACTCTTTCTCTCTCAATCCGAATGACCCTGGCTAGGGATTTATCTAAGCAAGAACATATGAGATATTCCTCTCATAACATCGAGAGTGGATGATCCTCTATCGACTCTCAATAGTCCTTGTAAGGTTGGCTACCACTCCCGATGATTGACTGTGCTAGATCTAGAACCTCCAAACCTATAAGTCCGGTATCAAAAAATGGAGTACTCATACAGGACATTCTTGGTGTCTCAAGTCTAAGGACTAGATACACCACTGTGACTACATAATCGCTGTTTAATAATAAGGCATCATCAACCATCCAACATTCCATAAGCGAATCAATCAGTGAATTCATTCTCCAATGAGCACTTGTATTGTATCCCTAGTGTCCCCACACGAGCAGCTATAAGACTAACTGTATCCATCATATGGACGGGTATACAACATATTAGTCTGTCCGATTATCTCAATGTCCCTCTCGAGTAACCTATGACCGAGATTATTTAGGGTTTGTGTTTAAAAGTGAATCTGTTAGAACCCTTGCAGATTCTAAACTTTAGGGTTGATCTCTTTAGGGGATCAGCCTCCTTGGAACTCTATAGGGGTTCCTCCCTCCAAGTTGCTGCTCAAAGGCTGCAGAAAAGATTCATCTATTGCTTATCAAAAGAGGAGGAATACATGGCTATTTATAGGGCTTCTAAACCCCAACTCCTAATATGACTCCTACTCAAGACTCTTACTTCTAACCAACTCATAATAGGACTCCTACTCAAGACTCTTACTTCTAACCAACTCATAATAGGACTCCTACTCAAGACTCTTACTTCTAACCAACTCCTAATAGGACTTCTACTTAAGACTAATATTCCTTTACATCTTCTATTTCTTCTCTAAGAAACATCCTCCTAACCCTAGCCGACCTCTTTACCTCTTTAATAGGGGTCAGCTTAGGTAGGTTTTACATGAATGCCCCTCTCAATTAGGACTCTCCTAGTTAGGGTCCTAACAGAATCGCTTACGGAATGTTGGATGATTGATGATACCTCATTGTCATACAGCGATTTCGTCATCCCAAAGGTGTACTTAGTCCTTAGACTTGAGATACCAAGGATGTCTTGTGTGAGTACTCTACTCTTTGATACTAGACTTATAGATTTGGAAGTTCCAGATCTAGTATAGTTGGTCATCGGGAGTGGCAACTAACCTTGTGAGAGTTATTGAGTGTCGATGGAGGATCATCTGCTCTCGATATCATGAGAGGAATATCCCATGTGTTCTTACTCAAATAAACTCTTAGCTAATATCATTCGAATTGAGAGAGAAAGAGTTCTCAGGAAGAATCCGATTAGAGTGAGACTCGAAGAGAAATTGTATGGGCCTGACAGCACCATGCTTGGTATATGGCCTCTGGGATATTAGATAGATGACGGATTAGACTAGTACGTCCGCAATCGATGAGTCAAGTGAATTATTATGGAGATAATAATTCATTGAGCCAAAAGGAGTTCTGACATATATGACTCATGGTCAGCTTAATATTGGGCCTAGAGGGTCACACATATATTGTATGTGTTACGATGAGTAGAGGTTTGGATATGAGATATCTACTAGAGCCCTTATCTTATGAGATATCTAATAAGCCCCTGAATTATTAGATCCTATGGATAAGATCCAATGAGAGATTGTTGTATAGAAATTCACTAATATAAGAGGCTTGGGTAGTTAGATAAAGATCCAACATCCAATATGGCAGGATCTATTGAATCTCGGATTTTGATGATGAAATCAATTGGTAAATTATTTGATTAAATCTATATGTTAAGAAAAGTGTGCATAATTAACTATAATAGTGATTAAGGTATAAAGCAAAACGAAGTGCCGGAGTCAAGATTGAGATTTTGTTGGGAGTTCGAGAGTTCGTTGGAAGTCCAGAAGTTCGTTGTAAATGATGTCGGAATTGATTGAGAAGAAACTCATCAGAACTCGCCAAGAAGATTATCGTGTAGTCCAGGAGCTTGCCGGAAGTCCGTTAAAAGATCGCCGAAAGTTCACCAGAAGAAACTTAGACTTACCGAGCTTGTTTTGTTTAGTGTATGCCTTCAAAATCATAGTTAGCACATAATTAGGGTTAGGTTTGGGAGATAATCCCATTAACCCTATTAAGGGCCAACTGGGCCCGTAATTGGACTGGTTTGGGCTGACTTCAAGGCCTAACCAGGTTGTTGAACCCTGTTTGGTGGTGGCACTGCTAGACTAAGGTGGTGGAATCGCCCAAGGAGTGGTCTCCCAAGTGGTCTGGGTGGTGGTACTACCCAAACTAAGCGGTGGTACTGCTAGTAGTTATTATTGTCAAACGGTGGTATCACCCTATCAAGCAATGGTACCGCTAGAGCTCAATATCCAAGACTCTATCAAGTGGTGGTACTGCTAGACTGGGCGATGGTACCACCCAGTGTCAGAGAGTCAGGCGGTGGTACCACCTAGTATTGGCAGTGGTACCGCTAGTACCCCGGAAACCGGGGATGAAACACTTTTTGGCTCTAATTTTGAAGCCATTGGGGCCTATAAATATCCCACCCTTTTCTGCATGAAAGGGTAACAAAGTGATATCTAAGTGTAGAAAAATATTTAAGTGTTGGGGTATAAAAAGTGTTGTAAAAGTGCAAGAGTCCTCCTCCTCTTACTCTTTAGCTTTGTAATCATCTAAGAAGAGGTGTGAGGCTTGTAAGGGTTATCTCCTAAACCCATGAAAAGGAGAAAGTGCTGTAAAGAGGTGGTTGGTCTTCGCCTATTGAAGGAAGACCATTACTGGATGCTAGTGACCTCAATGGAGGAGGAATCGGAAGTGGATGTAGGTCACAATGACCGAACCACTATAAATTCTGGTGTGTTCTTTCCTTACTGCTTATTCTCTTTACTGAATTTTACTTTACTTTATTGCAAACTGTCCAATCGTCTCTTCTTTACTCACTTGCAAACTTATTCGAGTCTAGCTAACGATTTTCGTCGAACTTAGAATTTCATCGAACGAAGTTTTTCGAAATCATTGAAATTTATCATTTTTATCCGCTGCACTAATTCACCCCCCCTCTTAGTGCCGTTCTTGATCCTAACAATTGGTATTAGAGCGAGGTCACTCTCATTTTGGTTTGAAACCTAAGAGAGATGACATTTGTCGGCAACCAAGAGGATCACTCAATCACACGTCCACCCATGTTCAATGGGACGGATTACACCTATTGGAAAACTAGAATGAGGATTTTTCTAATTTCTATAGATTTTGAGTTATGGAACCTTATGGAAAATGGCTTTTAAAAGTCTTCTCTTCCAATGAATGATTGGAATGAGTTGGAGAAGAAGACTTTCGCTTTAAATGCCAAGGTTATGAATGTCTTGTTTTGCGCTTTAGATAAAAATGAGTTCAATCGAGTGTCTATTTATGAAATGACTTTCGATATATGGCATACACTTGAAATCACACATGAAGGCACTAGTAGAGTAAAAGATTATAAGATAAATCTTTATTCCATACTTATGAATTGCTTCGGATGAAACCAAGTGAGACCACTAGAGATATATACACCCGGTTTATGGATGTCATCAATGGTCTAAAAAGACTTGGCAAAAGTTTTTCTAATTTTAAACTTGTTAACAAAATATTAAGATCCCTCCCAAAGAGTTGGGATCCTAAAGTAATGGCAATTCAAGAAGTCAAGGACTTGAACAACTTTCCGCTTGAAAAACTTATTGGGTCTTTGATGACCTACGAAATGACTTGCAATACTTATGAAGAGCTTGAGAACAACTTTCCAAAGAACAGGTAGGATATGACACTAAGAACTCATAAAGACCACTTGAAAGAAAATTTAAGTGATGAGGACTATGATGATAACTTGGCACTCTTGATAAGAAAGTTCAAAAAATTTATAAAAAGAAATAAATCTAAAATTAACACTAAAAATAAAATTAAACCAAAGAAAGAACAAGTTATATACTATGAATGCAAGATTGGGACATTTCAAAAGCTAATGTCCCCAAGTGAAGAAGAAGCAACCAAAGAAGAAGGCATTCAAAGCAATGTGGGATGATTCGACCGATTCCGAAGGCGAAGAACAAAGCAACAAGGAGATCGCCAACTACGCACTAATGGCTATCGGAGATGAGGTAAGTAGTTCATTAGATGCAAATTTATCTTTCAATGAGCATTTAAGTGCTTTTCATGATTTGTTCGATGAATGTAGAATAATGAGCAAAAAGTTTAATTGTTTGAAAAAGGAGCATGCCCTTTTAAATAATGAATTTGAAAAACATAAGCGTGATAATCCTTCATTACCTCTATGCACTAAGTGTGAACACTTAGTGGCACTTGAGAAGGAAAACTTGCTATTCAAAGAAACTCTAGAAAAGTTTAAGGTTGGTCGTAAGTCCTTGAACATGATCCTTACCAATAAGGGTCACATTCATAGAAAATGTGAATCAGGTTTGTGAGTAGCTCTCACCAAAATCCAATAATCTTTGTTAAAGGCCCTACCTTACATGTATCACCCTCTACCAAATGCAACTTTTGTTACAAACTCGGACATGTTACTTATAAATGTCCGTTTAAGAGATATATTCCTCACAAATTGATTATGGTTCCTAAAGGAACCATAAAAAACTCCATGTAAAATGATAAGTTGAGTAGACTGATTCTTGAGGTACCTAAGGTCAAATGGTTACCTAAAAATCACCCTTTTTTGTAGAAATATTTACCGTCACAAGCGAAGAGCAAGAAATGGTATCTTGATAGTGGATGCTCAAGGCACATGACCAGAGATCCATCTAACTTCTCTAAGCTCACTAGCTTAGACGAAAGGTATGTCACATTCGGAGACAACAATAAGGGTAAAATCATTGGAAAAGGAACCATAGATAACAAATTTAACTTTTTGATTGAAAATGTGTTGTTGGCTGATGACTTAAAGTATAATCTTTTGAGCATTAGTCAATTGTGTGATAAAGGATACATCATTAATTCATAGGATCCAATAATCTCTCATTGGATTTTATTAGATCTCATCCATGAGATCTAATAATTCAGGGGCTTATTGGATATCCAATAAGATAGGGGCTTCAGCGGATATCTCATATTCGAACCTTTACTCATCGCAACGCTTACCATATGTGTGTCACCCTCTAGGCCCAATATCAAGCTAGTCATGAGTCATACCTGTCAAAACACCTTCTAGCTCAGTGAATTATTATCTCCATAATAATTCACTCGACTCATCAACTACGGACGTACTAGGCCACTATACCGTAATCCCTAGACAATACAGGGTAATCCAATCCATTTGACCAGTCTGTCCTCAGTTATCATGTACCTATAGTCCCTAATCTATCTAATATCCTAGAGACCGTATACCAAGCATGGTGCTGTCAGACCCATATAGTTTCTGCTCGAGTCTCGCTTTAATCGGATTCTCCGAGAGAACTCATTTTCTCTCAATCTGAATAACCTTAGCTAGGGATTTGTTTGAGCAAGAATATTTGGGACGTTCCTCTCATGACACCGAGAGTGAATGATCCTTTATCGACACTCAATAGTCCTCGTAAGGTTGTCTACCACTCCTGATGACTGGCTGTGCTATATCTGGAACCTCCAGACCTATAAGTCTAGTATCAAAGAGTTAAGTACTCATACAAGACATCCTTGGTATCTCAAGTCTAAGAACCAGATATACCATTAGGACAACGAAATCATTATTTGACAATAAGCCATCATCAACCATCCAGCATTTCGTAAGCGGATCAATCAGTGAACTCATTCTCCAATAAGTACCTGTATTGTATCCCTAGTGTCCCCACACGAGCAACTATGATACCAACTGCATCCATCATATGGACGAGTATACAGCACACCAGTCTGTCTGGTTATCTTGATGTCCTTCTCGAGTAACCTATGACCAAAATTATTTAGGATATGTGTTTAAAGGCGAATCGGTCTCATTATTGTGATCTCATCATGATCCGATTCCCATTGCACAGATCCGTGGACATCACAATATATATATATATATGTATATACAACAATTAATATAAAGTGATAAAATATCAAAATATAATAATAAGTAAAAAGATTGATTGTCAAGTCACACGTGTCATCACTCACGTGATTGGCTTACAAGGCACCTATGACTAGTAACTACGATTAATTAAGACACAATCAATTACAAGACTAGAATTCTACGTTGTCCGACATATCATTGGTTCATCCAATGCTTCGTTCGATCCTTCGGCACATCATCCTCTCCTTCAGAGTATTACTCAATCGATATGTTGACCTCTCGCAATTTCTGATCTCCTTGGTGCAATGTCCGATCCTTCGGCCCAATGCCCGAACTCATAGCACAAAGTCCTTCTGTCGACACATCGACCGATCCTCCGACCAACGTCTAATCTTCTAACATATTCACTCCGGCCCAACGTCCAATTCTTCCTACTTTAATCGATTTGCCTTTTATAATCAAAGTTAGTCCTACGCCACTCAAAACATAGATTAGATCGTAAACTCATCAATTGATTTCATCATCAAAATATGAGATTCAACATTGTACCTAATGTTTGTAAGTAGATCTACAAGAAGAAGATCGGAGTAGATGGAAAGGTGGAGACCTATAAAGCAAGGCTAGTGGCTAAGGGGTATTGTCAAAGGCAATGTGTTAACTATGACGAAACCTTCTCACCTGTAGCCATGCTAAAATCCATTCGAATTTCATTGGCTATTACAACACACTATGATTATAATATCTGAAGATAGACGTGAAAATCGTATTCCTCAATGACAACCTCGAGAAGGAGGTGTATATGATATAACTTGAGGGATTCGTGTCCAAGGATAGTCCAGATAAGGTATGAAGATTGCTTAGGTTTATCTATGGACTAAAGCAAGCTTCTCAAAGTTGGAATATAAGATTTGATGAGGTGATTAGATCTTATGACTTCGTTAAGAATGAAGATGAGCCTTGTGTGTACAAGAAGGTAAGTCGAAGCGCTATTACCTTTTTGGTACTATATGTGGATAACATCTTAATTATTGGGAATGATATAGAAATACTCTCCATAGTAAAAGCTTGACTATCTAGACACTTCTTCTTGAAGGACTTAAGGGAAGCATCCTACATATTAAGGATTCAGATCTATAGAGATAGATCCAAGAGGATGCTTGGCTTATTGTGATCTCATCATTATTGTGTTTGTGTTAGAACCATTGTCAAAAGGTTTGTGTTAGAACCCTTGCAGATTCTAAACTTGGGGTTGATCTCTTTAGGGGATCGGCCTCCTTGGAACTCTATAGGGGTTCCTCCCTCCAAGTTGCTGCTCAAAGGCTACAGAAAAGATTCATCTATTGCTTATCAAAAGAGGACTTACCAACAGAGGAGGAATACATGGCTATTTATAGGGCTTCTAAACCCTAACTCCTAATAGGACTCATACTTAAGACTCTTACTTCTAACCAACTCATAATAGGACTCTTACTCAAGACTCTTACTTCTAACCAACTCCTAAAAGGACTCCTACTTAACACTCTTATTCCTTTACAACTCCTATTTCTTCTCTAAGAAACAACCTCCTACCCCTAGCAAGCCTCTTCACCTCTTTAATAGGGGTCGGCTTAGGTAGGTTTTACATGAATGTCCTTCTCAATTAGGACTCTCCTAACTA
>LVTN01001332.1:37607-56096 GCA_001649415.1 Musa itinerans
CTTGAGTGTTCACCTCCTTCTTTCTCTTCAAAAATTTGTAAGAGTGTGAACCATTTGTAAAAGTTGTAAGAGGGGTGTTTGTCCTTCCCCTTCAAAGAGATTTGCTAGTGGAAGTTGGGAGCCTCATCGAAGAAGGCTTCGCAAGTGGATGTAGGTCATTTGACCGAACCACTTTAAATTGGCATGTTCAATGAATGTGTGAGTACTTACCTTTCTGCAATCGTTATCTACACAATAGCAAGTTTCTAGTTTTTACTTTACTCAAGCTACTATCAAAACGAAATATCCTTGCATTTTACGGAATCATTTTTGAACTTACAAGTTTTAATCCGCTGCACTAATTCACCCCCCCTCCTCTTAGTGCTGCTCCGATCCTAACAATAACTATAAGGCGATTACTCAAATGAGAGACCCAAGTCTCATCAGAAGTGTTATGAGGAGGTTCCAGCTTATTTGAGAGATCGTCGCCTAAGGAGATATAGCAATGGAAAGAGTTCCATCCGAAGATAACATCGTAGATCCACTAACAAATACATTGTCTCATATTGTCTTTGAGCATCACAGGGGTCTGATGGGGATCAGACACATAAGTGACTGGCTTTAGGTCAAGTAGGAGATTACTAGTCATAGGTACCCTGCAAGCCGATCATGTGAGTGATGACACGTGTGACATGACTCGCAGTCTTTTTGCTTACTATTATTATGACATTTTCTTACTTTATATTGCTTGATTCATAAATATATTGTGATGTCTATGGATTTGTGCAATGGGAATTGGATGGTGATGAGATCATGATAATGAGACTGATTCACCTTTTAACACAGACCCTAAATAATCCTGGTTATAGGTTACCTGAGAGGGACATTGAGATAACCGAACGGACTAATATGTTGTATACTCATCCATATGATTGAGGCGATTAGTCTCATAGCTGCTCGCATGGAGACACTAAGGCTACAGTGTTTGTGCTCATTGGAGAATGAGTTCACTAATTGATCCACTCACTGAATGCTGGATTGTTGATGATACCTCATTGTCAGATAGTGATTCCGTCATCCCAATGGTATACCTGATCCTTAGACTTGAGACACCAAGGATGTCCTGTATGAGTACTCCACTCTATGATACCAGATTTATAGGTTTGGAAGTTCCAGATCTAGTACAATCGGTCATTAAGAGTGGTAGTCTATCTTACGAGAGCTATTGAGTGTTGATAGAGGATTATCCACTCTCGATATCATGAGAGGAATATCTCATGTGTTCTTGCTAAGACAAATCCTTAGCAAAGGTTATTCGGACTGAGAGAGAAAGAGTTCTCCGGGAGAATTCGATTAGAGTAAGACTCAAGGAAAAATTATATGGGCCTAACAACACCATGCTTGATATATGGTCTTTGAGATATTAGATGGATGAGGGACTATAGGTACACAATAACTAAGGACAGATAGGTCCAAATGATTGGATTCCCCTATATCGTTTGGGGACTACGGTGTAGTGGCCTAGTACGTCCACAATCGATGAGTCGAGTGAATTATTATAGAGATAATAATTCATTGAGCCAGAAGGAGTTTTGACAGATATAACTCACGGCCAGCTTGATATTGGGCCTAGAGGGCCACACACATATAGTAGGTGTTACGACGAGTAGAGGTTTCGATATGAGATATCCGGGGAGCCCCTATCTTATTGGATATCCAATAAACCCTTGTATTATTGGATCCTATGGATGAGATCCAATACTCAATAGGATAGGATCCATTAGAGTTAAGTTGACATGGGGTCTCCATAAATAGGAGAGAACCAAAAGGTTGTAAGCTAGGCTTCTTAGTTGTCACTTCCTATTCTCTTCTCTCCTTCTCCTCCTCAGATAGTAGGTGTGGAGATTTGGGTGACGATTTAAGGAGCATCTTCGTAGCCCTTGCCGTGTGAATTACCATTAGAGAGGAGGACGTTTGACCTCCTTCATCCTCTCTTATAGATCTGCAAGAATTCGAGGATATATGATCTCCTTATGTAATACAACTATCTCACACGTAGTTTTTAATTTCATGAGTTTTTTACGCATAAATCTTCTCATGACGATGAATACTTTTTGGAAAATTTGGGTTTTTGTTTTATGCTCTTCCACTACACATATGATGTTGCCTCTACATTTTCCTACAATTTTAAACATTAGTAAATTATAAGGACTTAAGATGTCCTTGACCAAAATAATATAGGTTAAAAGGACCTTAACCCTAATTTCTGTTAACTCTTCATATGCATGTACACTCATCAACCTTTCAATCATCTTATAATGTTTTCTTAATCTTCTCTCTAATCATAATTAAACTGTTGTTATAATTTTATGGACCAAATATCAAAATCTAGTTGACAGAATGCTCTTCACTTCTTTTTTTTTTTTCTCATATGTTGATTTCGAGTAGTAGGAATCACTCCATTCTTGTGATATGATGATAGCCTTTAGATCATGGTTTGTCAACAGATGGGAAAAAGTGTAAAACATTCTGTCAGCTAGATTTTAATACTTGGTCATTGAAATTATAACAACGATCGACCCATAACTAGATTTTGATACTTGGTCACTGAAATTATAACAATGATCGACCCACTCTATTTTATTCTCTGCAAAAGTTGATATAGAGAAACATCCATAGATGACAAACCTAAAGTGTATATTGATCATAACTAAGAGGAGGTTAAGAAAGTGTTGTATAGTGATTGGAAGGCTGATCAATATAAAATGCAGTTATACTAATCATCGATATACATACAGATATATACAAATCATTTGTGGATGATTGAATATAATAGGACAATAGCCCATATGGACTAAGATATTTATAATATAGGTATATTTAAATTTTATTAAGTTTGGATACTGAATAATCAACATTTATAATATGTTATATTAACAAAATCATTAATGTTGTAGCATATTACCTAAATCCTACTATCGTTATAGTGACTCCATCAATTTTGTTATAAGCGTTAAGGAATGTTATTTATAGACTCTCACTACAAAATGATAAGATAATTAACACTACAATGGAGGGTTGATATTCCAGGAATATGTTAGCTCAGTCTTCAGTTATATAGCTATATCGTGGTATTATTGTATGGATCCTGACAATATACTCTTATTTGATTATAAATTCAAATGATTAATAATGATTTTTATAATAATAAAATAATAATATTTTTTTTATAACTGAGTGTGGATACAATTTGGAGGGCCATACCTAATTAAAAAAGATGTAATGGATGTACTTTCATACAACATTGATTGGATATGAAGGTCAATATTCTTCTATTTACAAAAGACTATTATATAGAAAGATGAAGAAAGTTGTATATATACATATAATATATGTCTAAGGTTGCAATATGTCAAACTTGATAAGAAACAAAAGATTAATTCCTTTAGCCCTCCTAGAAAGAAGATTTTTGACCAATGCTAAAATGAGTCAAAGCAATAGAGAACCAAGGGTATCCTTTGCTTGAAAAGACATGAGAACCTTAGGGTGGAATATGGACAGAGAGTAATATTTTATACATACTACATCAGATTCAAACCATGAAATTTGAGGATCGACACATAAAGTTTATATTCACAAGGATTAAAAAAATGAGAAAGTATTCGATAACTTCGAGTAAATACAACAGAGCTTATATGATACAAACGCAAAGTGAAACTTATTATATTAACAAATTTCATAGAGAATCCTACAATTATTAGATATATAATGATAATTAATTTTTTTATTTCCTTAGGTTGATGGTTCTTATAATATGAAGTAGTAGGTCAATATAGTAAAAGTTTCAATATACTCTGACCTTCTCACCCAAACATGTCACAATCATGTATACCTAGGCTCTTTGAACACTTTTCGTTCATAACAATTAGGCAACAATTATTACCACACTTATGTATCAACAATACATAATTTATTAATATACTATGTTATCATAATAGTTTTGTGTCCGATGAATATTCAATATATAAATTTATAGGATCGAGAATTCTAATCTGAATTCCATTTTTTTTAATGATAAAAGTATATATATATATATATATAATTTGCTTTTATGTATTACTTAAATTATTAAAATATTTAAGTTCGATACATAATTTAGCATCTCAACTCGTATCATCTTTTTAATAATTCAAGATCAACGGAAGACTTGACCCTTTTCCCAATCGCTTCAAGCCGAAGGCGAAACCAAAGCCCCGCTACCGCCGGCCAGTTCCAGAAAGCCGGTCATCGCCTGCCGCCTTTCGGATCTCTCAAGCCGGCCTTCGACGATGAGCCACCCTCCTCCGGTTCTCAAGCCTTAGCTGTCGTTGCCATTGCGATCCTGCTGCAGCAGCACAGCCGCCTCCCTCTGGTACACTTTCCTCTCCTCTCCCTTCTCTGTATAATAGCCACTCTCCCAGTGACTTCCCAGTGCCTTCCCTTTTCCCTCTCTGTGATCGTTGTACAACCAACCTCTTATTCCCAGCCACTTCCTTCTCCTCTCTTTATAATCTAAGAACAACGATCTCAGAAAGGGAAACTTCAACGTTTAGTTACTATTCTCAAGCCTACGACATTGTTTGTTGATTCTGCTAGTTGCGTTATTGTTGGAGCAACAAAATCGAGATATACATGTGAGAAGAAGGAAAATAAAACATTAAAAAGATACAGAAAATACTGATTCATTATTGATTCTGAGATTCCTTTTGTTTATCTCTTATAGCTTCATTTAATTTGGGATAAGAATCGAGTTCAAACTTCAACTTTAGAAAACTAGGCATGGATAATTGGGTTCAAATTAAGAATTTATAGATCCATGTGCATTAACTAGCCACTTCTCCAAGCAGTTGTTGCATATGCATGCAGCAGTAGCATATAATCATCGACACATGGATGCTTGAATCTTGATGATATTGATATGGACTTCACTCCTTTCAAGTTGGATGCTGATGAACTTCTAGATGAGTTCACCGAGGTAATTTCTTGTTCTCAAATCTTGTCTGCTTTCTTGATCTTCTTCAAACCAAAATGCATGTTTTAGTTTATAGAGAGCTTACATCGTCGTCTCTTGAACTGGCAGGGTAACTATACCACACTGGCAGATATGAAGAGGGTGTGGATGGCCAAGAAGTTCTCTTATATTTATGAGGCTAAACCTACTTCTAATGAAGCCTTCTTTATGCAGTCACTTTACTCCTATTCTATTCGTATGTCTTATCACCATAATTCCCATTCTAGCTTTTATATGCTTGTTTTTATGAATAGAGACAATTAGTGATGAATGTCTATATGGTGTCTACAGGTGCATTGTTAAGGAGATTGGGTGGTCTCTATTGCCTTTACTGCCTCTATGAGACTCAACCATATAAACCTGCCTTCAAAATTTATTATCTCTTTGTATGCTCCAACGCTATATGATTCTTAAGCTCATTTTTAATGTCTTAGATATCAGTTCCATGGGTCTTTGGTGATTTTGGCACTGTTTAATTGCCTTTGCTGCATCTTTCATGTTTATTAGCAACTTTCCTTACATATTTACACATTTGGTTCTCATTAGTTATTTATCGAGCAAAATAGTGCATTTGCCACAACTAGACCCTAAGCATCTTAGTCATGTCATTTAGGTTTGATGGTGAGATATGCATTGCATGCCTTATATCAAATTTTCAACTTGTTGAGGAGCTTGTATTTATCACTGAAGAAAATCGATTTCTTCTATCTTTTCCTGATTGTTGTATAAGGAAAGTACTCATCTTTTTTGTCTTTGGAGGCACTATATTCTAGTTAATAAACTGGATCATTAGTCTGCCAAGCTAAAATTACTCTTGAACAATAAATTTAGAGTCTATCTTATGATTATTTCAACTATAAGCATAATAGGACATACACCTCTATTCTATGACTGTTAAAAAGGTTAAACTCAGGCCTAGGAATTGCTCAATTTTCAGTCAGATTTACTAACTAAATGTGGGAAAGCTCTGGAGTAGTATTTTAAAATGAGGAAATTAAGGGTAAAAAAGATATCTGTTAATCTAACAATTTGCTTTTTATCTATCAAACCAATTATGAAATGGGAACTTTATGCTGGGTGCTGTCGTTATAATTACCTTAATGTCTGTTCTTTGTGTTAAGTTAAAAGGGTTAACTTCATTATAATTACCTTAATTAATTTTAAGCTGGTGTTTTATAGAGTATCTGTGGTCAATTGGTTAAGAGGAATCAATATAATTTGTTTCTAGAAGGTAAATTATTGATTATACCCAACGTCAAGTGACTTTTTTTGCATAATTTAGGCAAATATCTAGACTAGAATTGATTTCCATGTCAGTTAGGCATGTATTAGAAGCATGATTTATCTATCCTAGGATATCAGTACATTGCTTCAACATTTTGAAATTTGTCATGTTAGTATTCTTGTGTTTTCTTCAGCCGTTTGGCATATTGACTAAATATCTTTCACCTTTAAAATATAGCTCAACGTCTATCTTTCAGTGTGATACCATGTTCATTCTAGAAATTTTTTATTTTCTTATTCTTGTGTTTTCCTTCACTAAAAAAGTTATCTTCTCTTGTCATTCTTTTTTCCTATAAAAGAAGCTACTGATATGATGGATGTCGAGGATGCAAAACACATTATAGAAGACAATAAGTTGGCAGGAGACATGGTAGATGATATCGTGAAAGACTGGGATGCTCAAAAGGAGACATTTTATAAGCAGACTAGCATTATTATCCACAACGAATTAGGTGGTGATCGATGATTTTGATGAGTTGGAACACCTCTTAAACGAGCGACATACTTCTCAATATTGACAACCTTTGAACATGCTTTTGCTGCCCAAATATTGGAGTTTCCATTCTCCTCAGGTATCTGAACTTCTAGAGAATTTTGTTGATACTCTGCTGCTTATATGACATTCCTTACATTCCTTGATTTTTCATCTCTTGCTTATATTCTTGAATGCAATTATAAGTTTCTCTGAAGGTATGCATATTGTTTAAGATTTGTGGCTCTTCTAAATTATATCCATTATGTCCCCTTTCACCCACCCCCGCCTCAATTCCGGGGTGCACATTCTTGCTAACATAGGGAGGGTTAGAGGTCTTACTCATTTTTTTTGGAAGCTCATGGCTCCACTCCCATTGATACTTCAGCTTAATGAATAGTTTTTCCTCTTTTCAACAAAAAAAAGAAGAAAATATTAAGAGAAAAGGAAAACGAACCAAAAATTCCTGTACACAAATCTTTACAATCCCTCACACAACTCAAGATATGTAAGTAAATAAAAATAATAATATCAATGCCAAAAAGGGCTGCTTGAAAGTTTATATTATGCTGTCAGTGAGACTGCCATGGACTTTAATGCATTGAGTAGGTAACAGAAAGCACGATGACTTGAATCTTCACTGCAGGCTTCGTCTGCAATGCGCATCATAGATATTCCTTAGAGCTTAACAGGGCAGGAATGTTCATAGAGCATTACACCTTTACTCTCAGAAGATTATGCCAAAATTACTTGAATCTTGTCCTAGTCATTTATCTTACAAGAAAAAAAATCATAGAGCAAGATAACATGCAAAGATAATTGAAATTGATGATTATGACTGACAGTAATTTTATCGAGACTTACGGTTTTATTGTTATTGTATGACTGACAGTGATTTCACGTTACTTCATTTCTCAAGCTGTTCTGAGGATCTGCAGCAAATGACTGCTATAAATCGAAAGCATATAATCCATAATGGAAACTTGAAAACAAATTCTCAGTAATTGAAACTATATTGTGCTACAGAGATGTCTGAGCAAAATGTTCATCCTCAGAGAAGGCATTTCAAAGAGGAACTCCCTGAGACACTCTCACGCCACAAAAATCAATTGTCTCAAACTTAAAATTCCAAGAAATTTCTAATATAAGAATTCCATAACATTCTCTTGCCCAAAAAATCCTCAAAAAAATCAGTTTTTTCTCTGTTGCCATAACTGAGAATCTCAGCGTGACTCTGTTTTCTGATCTGTATACTTCAGTTGACTTCTGACCTCCAGTAGATCAATGCTTCACAAGAGAGACTACATACAGTGCAGGATTCGTCCTCATCGACAAACAATTGGTAATGTCCACAAGCTGATGCTCATGAACTCGGTTCAAGTGATGAGCCAACATGACATTCCAAGTCTCACAAACATCAGCTATTCCTCATGCCGCTGTATGATTCATCTTGTTTGGTGGGCTTCATGTCATCATCTTGTTCATATCTCTACGAGCAATCCTCCACCTCATAACTCATCCTCAGAGCAGGGGCGCATATGATCTGCCAACACCTCCAACATCAGGCATATCTCCAGCCGCTGAGGGTGCACTTGATCCCCTGCCACAAATGAGCTCACATTTCCATCCACCTCAATCGCGCTGCATGCAGGCGTCTTCTTGATCCCTCTGCTACCGATCAGCTTGCGAATCCTGCGTGCGTCCTCCTTCCTGTCGGCATTGAGATAGATGTTCGACAACTGGACATAAACACCTTCATCATCTCCGTCGCCAGCCGCAAAGCTCTGCAGCTCTGCAACAGCAACCTCGGCGAGCTCCGTGTTCCCATGTATCCTGCATCCTGTGAGCAACGAACCCCACACTGATGCCAGAGGCCTCATCGGCATTTCACGTACGAGATGTAGTGCCTCGTCCAGCCGACCCGCTCTGCACAGCATATCGACAGCGCAGCTGTAGTGCTCGTGCTCGGGGATCACCGAGTGTCGAGCCTCCATTTCGGCCAGAAGCTGTAGGCCGTCCTCCACCAGGCCAGCATGAACGCAGGCAGCGAGCGCCCCGAGCAGTACAATCCCATCCGGGCGCAGGCCATCCT
This sequence comes from Musa itinerans, assembly GCA_001649415.1. Taxonomy (NCBI): domain Eukaryota; kingdom Viridiplantae; phylum Streptophyta; class Magnoliopsida; order Zingiberales; family Musaceae; genus Musa; species Musa itinerans. Next base: position 46,485 of record LVTN01001332.1, read on the forward strand.
CCTCCTGCATCCGCCGCAAGCAAGCCATTGCCTCCTTGGAGAATCCATGCATGGCGTACGCGCCGATCATGGTGGCCCACATGTGGGTATTCCTCTCAGGCATCGCGTTGAACACGTCGACGGCATCCTTTATGCACCCACACTTCGCGTACATGCTCATGAGAGCCGACCCCAGGAAGGTGTCCCTTAGGAATGAGGGGCCCTTCCCCTCGACGAGCTTGTGAATTCGAACGCCCTGCTCGAGAGCACCGGCGTGTGCACAAGCCGTGAGAGCGGTGGTGGCGGCGAACTCGTCCGGCTCGATGCGGGAGATCAGCAAATGGTCGAACAGTCGCAGCGCCTCGGAGGGTAGACCGGCGCGGATGAACGCGTTCATGAGGACGTCGTAGTGGACGGCATCTCGCACGGAAATTTCGTCGAATACTTTGGCGGCCTCGTCAGTGGCATTGGAGTAGAGCCGCAATACGGCGGTCTGGACGTAGTGGTCGGCGGAAAAGAGGCCGTTCTTGACGACGAGGGCGTGGATCTGGGCGCCGGTGGCGAGGGAGCCAGAGGCACCGCAGGCGGCGAGGGCGAAGGGGAAGGAGTGGTGGTCAGCGGCGGCGGAGGCGGGCGGGGCGCGGAGGAGGAGGCGGAAGAAGGAGAGGGCCGCGGCGGGGTTGGGGCCGCGGGCATGGGCGCGGATAAGGGCGTTGTGCATGAAGGAGTTGGGAGGGCAGGGGGAGCGGTGGAAGAGGAGGGAGGCGTAGGCGAGGGCAGGGGGGCGGAGGGAGCAGGCGGCGAGAATGAGGCGGCTGAGGGCGAAGGGGTGGCGGTGGAGGCCGCCGGAGATGAAAAGGGCGTGAGCGGCGCGGAGGTGGCGCTCGGAGGAGCAGCGCCGGAGGAGGGCCATGCAGCGGTTCCATGCGCGCGGCGGGACGGGGCCGTGCGCCGGGGCCTCCGCCACCATGTGGGTTCGACTTGCGTCCGTTCCATCGAAATCGACGGGATCGGCTGGCTCATGTAGAAAGACATGAGAAGGGTGGAAATTAATGCAAATTGAATTAGTAGATTTGAGGATGCAAATAGTAGTATATTTACTTATGGGCAAATTCTAAAAAAAAAAAATTAGTCTTGTCAAATTCTCATATAGCTCCTTGGTTGTCATCCATCGTCACCTCTCCCCTTGCCCACCTCCGCATATGGGCACTTCCCTCCTATCCTTCGCTCATTACTCCTGTCTTTGTCCTGCTATCGTCACCTTCACCCTATTGCTCTCACCCACCTTATCTGTCATTTTTGTCATTATTCTTGGCATTCTTGTCATCACATTTGCAAGGGGTTGTGGGCAAGGGGCACAGGCACCCCCTTTGGTGTTTCCATTGTTTTTATCATCGACTTTAGTGGAGGAGGTTATGAACGAGGACGATAAGTGCAAGGCGTGTAGATGATGATAGTAGAGGAAGAGGGGAGGGAAGGTGAGGCGATTGTACGAGGCGTGGTGTCATAAATGAAACTATAAATAAAATGTTCGATGTAATATTTGTGTATATTCATGTCTTTCGACTTTTTTTATGCTTTTCACAGTATGTAGGGGGCTTATAGTAGACTTGGTAACTCTATTTTAGTTGACTTTTATGATCGTTTCAAGCTTGTAAATGTAGGTTGTGTATAGCCATTGCATAGAGATAAAATTGCTCAGAAATAAGCCATCCAAGCAGTTATTTTAAGGGTTTTTTTAGCTCCATAGAGTAGTGTAAAGTGTCAACCAGTATAGCACCTAAGAGCTATATGGGTGGCACATGGTTGAATGGGCCTTTAGGGTAGTGTCTAATGATGGTTCGTTATCATGTGAGCACTCATGGAGACTATTGATCACGACGAACCATCTTGGATCTTTTATCGCATAACCGTTCAGAGATTGCAAAGTTTATATTTGTAATTTGCATCAACTATCAAGTGTTTTTAAAATGGCTGCTTGTGTGATCTTAAGTTAAATGCTTCTTTAACCCATCTTCTCTTTTGTTAGTCTTTAAAGGACCAAAAGAGGTTTCAGGGAGGCTGACATTTTATAAACAAACATGTAAGGGTGCTGCACAATTAAGATAAAACCAGCTAAGTCTATAACAAATGGTATCAAAGTGAGAAATGCATATTTAGAAACACATGATATACAAACACGGGAACCTAATAGGGTTGTATTAAGACTAGTCAACACACTTGATCGTTTGAGGAAAATAAGTGTTGAGATATTAGGAAAGTAGTCGCTTAGAGGAGCAGGCATTTGAGATTGGTATTTAGAGTAATGGCCAGTCCTTCGTGCGAGAGGCACCATGAGGACAAGCAAGCTAGGAAGCATACGTAGCACATAAAAGTTGGGATGGCTGAATTCGAGTTATAACTCGATGTTGACAACCAAACTTGATGATGCTAAAGGCAAGTGGGTTGTTTAGCAAAGGATGAAACCATACAAAGAAGGATGGGCTACTTGATAACTGAAAAAGTTGTGCAAAGCTTATAGAAGTGAGGAGAACTACTAACTCGAAGAATTTGGTACTTATGCAAGGGCTTGTATACGAACGATGGACTATCCGTGGCTATCCCAAGGCGACCAAAACTCAACACCATAGAGCATTAAAATTTTCTCTTTAGTATGGGAAGGATATATCTTAGGAGGATAAAGTTTGTAATAAGTTTAGTATGTTGCTAAGCCTTGAGGGGTACAATAAGGGATGTATTAGTGAAAAGTCACAATCTAACAAGTCATGGGAGCATAATAGTGCATAGTTTATTTAGTAAGGTGGAGTAGTCTAAGAGGATGGTGGTCTTCGAAATTTCCAAATGAAAGGATCCAAAGAGAAAAGTTTTTCCAATGGGATATATATCCAAGAAGATAAATCTCGGTTCTCAAGAGGGAGAATCATATGTAACAAACTATATGCTAGTCATAGGTGCCCCTACAAGCTAATCACGTGAGTGATGACATGTGTGACACACACATTTCTTTTGTTTATTATATTATATAATTTTTTTTCACTTTATATTGCTTGTTTCACATATATATTGTGATGTCCATGGATCTATGCAATGAGAATCAGATCATGATGAGATCATAATAATGAGACCGATTCTCCTTTAAACACATACCCTAAATAATTATAGTCATAGGTTACTCGAGAGAGACATCGAGGTAACCAGATAGATTGGTGTACTGTATACCCGTCCATATGATGGAGGCAGTTGGTCTCAAGTAGCTGGTATACAGATTGGTGTACTGTATACCATCCATAGGGATACAGCGTAGGTGCTCATTGGAAAATGAGTTCATTGATTGATCCGCTTACAGAATGTTGGATGGTTGATGATACCTCATTATTAGACAGTGATTCCGTCGTCCTAGTAGTGTATCTAGTCTTTAGACTTTCCAAATCTAGCATAGTTAGTTATTGGGAGTGGCAACCAACCTTACGAGAGCTATTGAGTGTCGATAGAGGATCCTCCACTCTCAGTGTTATAAGAGGAATATCCCATGTGTTCTTGCTCAAACAAATCCCTAGCTAGGGTCATTTGAATTGAGAGAAAAAGAGTTCTTTAGGAGAATCTGATTATAGCAAGACTCGTGTAGAAACTGAATGGGTCTGACAGCACGATGCCCAATATATGGTCTCTAAGGTATGAGATAGATGAGGATTATAAGTACATGGTAACTGAGGACAAATAGGTCCAAAGGATTGAATTCCCTTGTATCGTCTAGGGACTACGACGTAGCAGCCTAGTACGTTTATAGTCGATGAGTCGAGTGAATTATTATAGAGACAATAATTCATTGAGTCAGAAGGAGTTCTGATAAGTATAACTCACGACTAACTCGATATTGGGCATAGAGGGTCACACACATATGGTAAATGTTACGATGAGTAGAGGCTCGAATATGAGTTATCCGTTGGAGCCTCGATCTTATTGTATATCCAATAAGCCCATAAATTATTAGATCCTATGAGAGATTATTGGATAGAGATCTACTAATTTAAGAGACTTGGGTAGTTGGATGAAGATCCAGTATCCCAATAGGGTTGGATCCATTATGGTTAAGTTGACTGAGAGCTTCTATAAATATGAGAGAACCAAAGGGCTATAGGCTAGACCTCTTGGCTACCACCTCCTATTCTCCTCTCTCCCTCTCCTCCTTAGCCAGCAGCCCCTATTTGGGGTGTGTGGATAGCAAGAAAGGTTGATCCCTTCTTAATTGTGTGGTGCATGCAAGGAGGAGATTTGAGCAGCGATTTGAGGAGCATCTTCGCTGCCCCTATTGTGTAGATCACCACTAGAGAGGAGGATAATTGACCTCCTTCATCCTCTCCTAGAGATCTATAAGAATTCAGGGATATATAATCCCCCTATGTAACATAATCTTCTTATATGTACAGTTTTTCGATTTCACAGGTTTTTGTACACCAATCTTTACAAAACAACAAGAAACTATTTTTTATAGAAATTTAAGAATTTTATTTTCTATTCTTCTATTGCACATGTGATGTCGTCCCTGTCAGGATCGAAATTGTCACTAAAACTTTCGTCAATTCAACAAAATCTCATTTGATGAAAACCAATCTCGAGTGTGCTTGACTTAAAGTAGGTATAAGGTAGAGTGAGCAACAAAATAAGTAAGCAATAAAGATAAATAGCAAAGATGAGAGCACATTGGATTTATAGTGGTTCGGTCGTCATGACCTATGTCCACTCCTGATTCCTCCTCTGTTGAGGCCACTAGCGTTTACTAACAGTCTTCCTTCAATAGGCGAAGACCAATTACCCTCTTACAACTCTTTCTCATTTTCACAGATTTAGGAGACAACCTTTACAAGCCTCACACCTATCTTAGAATAATCACAAATCTTAAGAAGGAGGAGGACACTTAGTACTTTTTCAAGACTTTTACAACTCAAAATTTCAAGATTTTTATTCAGTTTTTGTGTTTAGGCAAGCAAGAAAGATTAGGGTATTTATAGGCCCTAATGGCTTCAAAAATGAAGCCAAAAAGTATCTCATCCTTGGTTTCCGAGGTATTGGCAGTACCACCACTTGATAACCCTGCTCTAGCGGTACTGTCGCCAGTCTGAGTGGTACAAATGCTTGACAGAGCCTCATAGATTGGGCTCGGGTGGTACCACTGCCTGACGACGTTAACTGCTAACGGTATCATCACCCAGATAGTAGATGGGAGGCCGAGCCTCAAGTGGTTCCACCGCCAGCCCTAATAGTGCCACTGCCTGACGTGGCTCCAAGCCACTGAATGGGCTATCCATCCAGCCCAATTCAGCCCTTATTTAGGTCCAGTTGGCTCCTAATTGAGTTAGTAGGATTACTCCCCAAACTAAATCAAATTGACACCTAACTTCGATAATTAAGACTAAAATAATTATAATACTAGCAATCTCAATTGTCCGGCATGTCAATTATTCATCCGAACTTCCGGTGAACTTCCGGCGAACTCCTGATGAACTCCCGACGAACTCCCGTCCGAACCTTAGGCATAACGCCTGATCCATCCGTTCTCGGCATATTGTCAGATTCTTCCTATTGGGAAATCTTAGGGGTGACATCACATGCGCAACGAAAGAACAGAAAATAAAATCCCTAATTTCCAAAAAAGATGTTCATCATCGTGCAAAGATTAGTGCGCAAAATCCGCGAAACAGAAAACTGCATATATTAAATATTGTGTTACCTAGGGAGATCGTATATCCCTGAATCCCTACAAATCTCTAGGAGAGGGTGAAGGAGGTCAAGTGCACTCCTCTCTAGCGGTGATCCACACAGTAGGGCTGCGACGACGCTCCTCAAAACTCCAGGCCTGCTCTGAGGTAGAGAGGGGGAGAAGAATAGGAGAGGCAAGCAAATGGCTCTACCAATGAACAATTGATTCTCTCCTATTTATAGAGGTCCCTTATCAACTTAACCATAATGGAACCTCCCCTATTAGGTATTGGATCTCCATCCAACTATCCAAACCTCTTAGATTAGTGGATCTCTATCTGATAAGGCGTATTTTGGTCCCTGGATGAGTCACCGTTGACGTCACACGCCACGTCGGGTTCCGTACCGAGACATTATGCGACTTGACTACCTCGAGAGCTTGGGGCAGTGCCGTCTGACACCGCTCAAGTATCCCCAAAGACGCCAACGCGTCAGAGAAGCCAGGCCATCCCACAAAGGTCAGCGGCCACAGCGAACCGAGGCACAACCAATCCTCGCACGATGGTATAAAAACCCCTGGCTGACACTCAGCCAAAGGGGAGAAGAACCAATATATAAAAATACTCCACTGACTTATTCATCGAAGGGGCCAAAGTCGGAAAACACCCGACGAAGGCCATTTTGCAGGGAGGCGGCTGCCAGCGACCGACGAATGTCTTAACCCAGGAATTACCCACTAGTGTACGAAGATGCACTAGCATCCATTCCGGAGACGGAGAGATGTGACCCATCATAGACGGAATCCGGGTCGACAAACTGAGGAACGTTGATCAACACCCACCCCCGAGCGGCTAGCATCTCGACCCAGGAAGCACATATCATCGCACTAGGGAGAATAGTGAGCCAGCTCGAGATCCCGATCGACGCCAATCGGCATTCCTTCCCGAGGGCGCGGCCACCTCATCATCTTGCTCACTTCGTAGGAAACTCCCGACATCAGCCCGTGGACCTAACCGTGCTGACTCACCTACCACGGTACTTTTGTTCACTAACATTTTAGCGCTAGAAGGAGGGCCTGATGTCTTAGGAGCAACTTATAGGAGTTCTCCATGGGAGAGAACCACCGACCGACCTCCCTTCTGTCGAACCAGAAAGTTAGGCTCTCCCCGCCCCTAGAGACGGGGGGATCCCGGCTTCGACGCCAGATCGTTATTAATGTTTGTTCAACGACCCGGGACTGTCACCCCCAGGGCTCACTATAGGGCCCTCAACCGTGACACCCAAGGCGTTCCTTAGCCTGACCAAGAAGGTGCAGGCCATGGCAGGCATGATACAGGCGCTCGCTCTGATCATTCCTCAGATCGTGTGGCTAGCGACGCTCCCAACCGACCCGACCCGGCAGCGCTCGAGTGGGGAGTAGGTCGGGATTGGAGAAGCCCGAGAGTAAGCAACGGACCTGAGAGGTCCTCCCGGGCAGAACATACCCGCGCCCTACCGAGTCATGCTACCTCATCTCGAGCCTGACACCATATCATCTGACTCGGCGGACGACTTGCTTAGGGCCCAGCTGTCCCAGGTCAACCAACGCCTAGACGTGTTCCAACGCGAGTTTCAAAAATTGAGCGAGTCCAACAAAGGTGGCTCGGGTGGGTCCCCTTTCACTTAGGAAGAAGAGGACAAGCCAGTACCCCTCAACTTCAGGCTGTCGACATTGGAGACATACGACGGCGGCTCTGATCCCATGGAGCACGTCTCCGCATTCCGGGCCCAGATGGCCCTCTATGGCACCTCCGATGCATTAATGTGTCGGGCGTTCCCGACCACTTTGAGGGGACCAGCACAAACATGGTTCACCCGACTATGCCAATCCTTGGTCTCATCCTTCGACTAGTTGGCCGGGGAGTTCGAGCAAAACTTCCTCGCCAACGTGCGACCTAGGCCTTCCATGGCCACTCTGCTCACATTGTCCCAGTGTGAAGACGAGTCGCTCTATCAGTTCGTGGCACGTTTAGCCATAGAAATTCGGGGATTTCCGGACGCTCGCCCCTCCCTAATCTTGCAGGCCTTTCTGATGGGTTTGAAGCCTTCGAGGTTCTTCTGGTCATTGATCGAGAAGCCGCCAGTGACCATCTCTGAAATACTCCAACGCGTCAACCAGTACGTCGCCGCCGAGGTGCTGGTGGCAGGGAGGCGCATGGAAGGCAAGAGGCCAAGGGCAGAACCATCCCAGGGAACGACCTCAGCGGCCCTAGCACCGCCACGCCGCGGGCTCAGCCGACAAGAGCTACCACTCCCGAGGCCCCCACCTCTCCCTCTAAATACATCCCGCACCGAGATATTCCTCCAAATCAGGGAGACAGGTCTCTTGCAACAACCCCATCCTATGAAGGCCACTCACAAAGATCAGTCCAAATATTGCACAGTCCAAATATTGCAGGTTCCATCGAGACTACGGTCATGACACGGAGGACTGCCATGACCTCCAAAATCAAATAGAGGCACTAATCCGCAGAGGTCACCTCGGAAGTTATCTCAAATCCCGGGAGACAACTCCACGCCCCAGGAGACCCCCCGAGAGACAAATCGACGTCATCTCCAAGGGACCAGCGGTCGGTGGCAGCAGCTCCGCGGCAAGAAAGGCCTACGCTCGTAGCACGGTCGAGAAACGTCCCCGGCCTGAGCTTGAGCCTGAAATCACCTTTGGGGCCGGGGAGGTCGAGCGCTCCAATCATGACAATGCTCTAGTGATCTCCATCCACTTTTCATGGGTACCTCGATGAGTGGCTCGGGAGGCTCCTGCAGCACTTGGGGTATGGGTTCTTCACGGGGGTCGGAAACTGGAGTCGGGCGCGGCTTTGCTGGGAGAGCAACCGTGGCGAGGTAGCATCACCTTGACTCCCCTAGGTTACTTCGAGCCTCCCCGATCCCTGCCAAGGTCGAAAACTTGATGGTTCTGTGGTAGGTGGAAACCATCGCCTTTATCTTGTTGAGTGTCGGGCGGCCAAGGGCAAATCGACTACCATGAAGGTGGTCATTATTGTCATTGCCCTCGGCTCCTCCCCAATGGTGATGGGGAGGAGCGTGGTCCCGAGCGGGGAGATGGAATCCCTGGTGAATCCTGTGAGTGCCGACGCCATGGGGGTAAGGTCTCCCACGGTTAAGCCGAGCCTTTTGAAGGCGTCGAAGTAAAGAACGTCGGCAGAACTCCCGGTGTCAACCATCACCCTCTTGACTCGGGCGTTGGGGATCCCCCGAAGAGATGCCCGGGATCGATCCATAAGTGGCCCAACACCGGCTCAACATCGACCCCGAGGTGCGGCCGGTGAAACAAAGACCAAGGAAGTTTGCCCTCGACCGACAAAAGGCGATCGGAGACGAAGTCGATCACCTTATAAAAGCTGGATTCATTACTGAGGTGAGATACCCCCAGTGGCTATCGAATGTAGTCCTCATTAAAAAACCTAACGGAAGCTGGAGGATATGTGTTGATTACACCGATCTCAAAGGGCGTGCCCCAACGACTGCTATCCCCTCCCCAGGATAGACCAATTAGTCGACGCCATCACGGGCCATGAACTCCTTACGTTCATGGATGCATTCTCAGGCTATAACCAAATCCGGATGGCAACCCAAGATCAAGAAGACACTGCCTTCATCACCGACCGAGGGGCATATTGTTACAAGGTGATGCCCTTCGTCCTGAAGAACGTAGGGGTGACTTACCAAAGGATGGTCGACAAACTCTTCAAGCACCAACTCGGGAGGAATATGGAGGTATACATAGACGACATGATGTTGAATCTCGAATTTTGATGATGAAATCAATTGATGGGTTAATTGATCTAATCCATATTATTGAGTTAAGTATGCAGGATTAACTACAATAGCTTGAGGACATAAAGCAAAATCTACCGGAGTCAAGTTTGATGGGTGTTC
>LVTN01001332.1:66526-78140 GCA_001649415.1 Musa itinerans
AGAAGATCGTCGCAAAGTCTAGGAGCTTGTCGGGAGTCCGCCGGAGCATCGCCGAGAGTTCGTCGGAAGCTCGCCGGAAGAGCGATTGATGCATCGAAATATAAAGTGCAGTAATTCTATCTTAATTGTCATAGTTAGAGTGTAGATTAAATTAGGATTGGGAGGTAATCCCACTAACTTAATTAGGGGCCAATTGGGCCTTTAACAAAGGTAAATTGGGCCGAATGGAGCAGCCCATTCAGTCCCTGAATTCCTGGCCGGCGGTGGCACTGCTTGGGAGACTCGGTCTCCCAGGAATTCTGGGCGATGGTACTGCCAACAGTTAATGCTGCCAGAGGTGGTACCGCCCCTGTTAGGTAGTGGTACCACCAGAGCTCGATCTTCGAGCTCCCCAGACTGAGGTGTTAGGCAATAGTACTGCCCAGTAATGGCGGTGGTACTGCCAGGACCGAGACACTTCTTGGCTCCATTTTTGAACTCATTGGGGCCTATAAAAACCCCACCCTTTCCTGCATGAAAGGGCACAAAACCTATAGGTATAAAAGTTAAAGTTCTCCTCCTTCATCTCTTAACCTTGTAATCATCCAAGAAAGTGGAGTGAAACTTGTAAGGGTTGTCTCCTAAGCCCGGCAAAAGGAGAAAAGCTATAAAAGGTGGTTGGCCTTCACTTATTGAAGGAAGGCCTCTAGTGGACACTAGTGACCTCGTTGAAGGAGGAAGCTGAAAGTGGATGTAGGTCACGTTGACCGAACCACTCTAAAACTCGGTTTGCATTTACTTTGAGCAACTTTCTTTTATAGCAAATTGCCTCTCCTCCTTATTGTGCTTTGACTACGTCTACATATGCTTTCACGTAAACATCTTCCGAGATCGACTTTAATTGTATGAAGACTTTACGAAACTGACGCTTTTCATTTGTGCAATTTACATTGCTGCAAACCACCTTAGTCTTCTCTTGCATTTTCACGAAAGGTTTCAAGTTCAAATTCCTTCCGAAATGGATTGAATTGAAACCATTCTCATTGGAATCGGCTTTAATCGAAATAAGTTTTTTTGAAATAGCAAAAGTTTTCCGCTGCACTAATTCACCCCCCCCTCTTAGTGTGCTCTTGATCCTAACAGGTAGACGCTAACCTAGAAAAAGTGTGAGCCATTACCGAGATGCACTCCCCCCGCTCAGTCAAAGAGGTGCAGCGACTTGCCGAAAGGTTGGCAGCGCTCAGTAGGTTCCTATTACATTCAGGCAACAAGTGCCTCCCCTTCTTCCGGGCTCTGCGACGGGCCGACAACTTTACATTGACTCCGGAGTGTGAGGAGGCCTTCGAAAATTTGAAGGCATGCCTCGCCCGTTTGCCCCGACTTGCCTCGCCCAAGCCGGGCGAGACCCTCGGTCTCTACTTGGTGGCCTCGGCACAGGCCGTCAGCTCAGTGTTGGTTCGGGAAATACCACCTGTGCAGCAACCCGTACACTATGTCAACCATACCCTCGGGGGGCCCGAGGTGCGGTACTCCCCGATCGAGAAGCTAGCTCTTGCTATTATCAAGACGGCCCAAAAGTTGCGGCCCTACTTCTAAGCCCATACGATCAAAGTAATCACCGACCAACCACTACGACAGATCCTCTCCAATTTTGATGCATCAGGCCGTATGCTGCGATGGTCGGTCGAGCTCAATGAATTCGACATTCAGTACTCCACCAGGACCGCCATCAAAGCTCAAGCACTGGCTGATTTCATTTCCGAGATAACTCCTGAAGACCTTGTTGTGGGGTGGGAGAAAAATCAGAGCACGTGGACCTGACACGTGGATGGCTCGTCCACTTCTGGAGTGGCCGGGGTCGGGCTCATCCTCAAGGGCCCGTCGGGAGAAACCTATGAGAGGTCACTCCAATTGCAATTCCGAGCCACTAACAACGAGGCCGAGTACGAAGCACTGCTCAACGGCCTACGCTTCACTCTAGAGATGCATATTGATGACCTTGAAGTCTTCAGTGACTCCCAGCTAGTGACGGGACACGTCAATGGGAGCTATGAAGCCCGAGACCCAACGATGGTGTTGTACCTACTGGAGGCAAAGCGACTAGCCCACTGATTCAAACGCCTTTCAATCACCAGAATACCTTGGGCATAGAATGTGCGGGCCAATGCGCTAGCTAGATCAGCCTCCACTCACAGCCCGGGGTCGGCCCTAACTACTGAGTCCGTAGCGGCCCCGGCGATAGCGACTCACGAGGTCACCGAAATGAATTTACCACCGAATTGGATGGAGGAGATCCTCCGCTACAAAGCGGGCGGAGAGGTGCCCGATGACCCGGTGGTGGCGAGACGGTTGAGGCGAACCCAAGCTTGGTACCACATCATTGGCGGAAAGTTGTACCGAAGGGCCTTCTCTCAACCCCTCCTACGTTGCCTCGCGCCATCGGAAGCCGAGACAGTGGTGGCAAGACGGTTGAGGCGAACCCAAGCCTGATACCGCATCATTGGCGGAAAGTTGTACTGAAGGGCCTTCTCTCAACCCCTCCTACGCTGCCTCGCACCATCGGAAGCCGAGACGGCCCTCGTCGAGCTTCATGAGGGGATTTGCGGGGAGCACGTCGGGGGACGAACCTTGGCCTTCAAAACCCTTCGGCAAGGGTACTATTGGCCAACCATGCACTAGGATGCCATGTTGTAGGTGCAGTAGTGCCCGCAATGCCAGCAGCACGCTCGACTGCCATACCGGCCAGTGGTCCCCCTTACTCCGATAGATGTGGCCTGGCCCTTTGCCCAATGGGGGCTCGATCTCCTAGGGCCTTTCCCACCATCGTCGGGTCAGCGACGCTTCCTTATAGTCGGGGTAGACTATTTCACGAAGTGGGTCGAAGCCGAACCTTTGGCCTCCATTACCGAGAGGCAAGTCCAGAACTTCACATGGAAGAATGTCATCACCCGATTCGGGATCCCGAAGGCTATCATTGCCGACAACGGGACCCAATTCAACAACACTAAATTTAAGGCCTATTGCTAGTCGTACAAGATCTAGTTAAAGTTCAGCTCGGTTGCACACCCCCAAACCAACGGCCAAACCGAAGTGATGAACCGAGCAATTCTGGAAGGCCTCAAGAGGAGAATCTCACACGTACATGGTGCCTGGGTGGATGAGCTTCCCAACGTCCTGTGGGCAATGCGAAGGACTCCCAAAACCACCTCAGGGGAGTCTACGTTTAGCCTGGTGTTTGAGACCGAGGTGGTCCTTCCGCCCGAGATGTTGTTCCCGACCCTATGCACCTCCAATTACGAGTAAAGAGACTCTGAGGAGGGACTCCGGGCAAACCTAGATCTCCTTGAGGAAACGAGAGCCAGGGCACATTTGTGTGCCCTAGCATACAAGAAGGTGGCAGCTCAAATATACAACCGAAGGGTCCGTCCACGACCAATCCAGGTCAGGGACCTCGTCCTCCGAAGAGCAGAAGTGAGCGACTCGGCCCGAGTAAGGAGAAAGCTCTCACCCAACTAGGAAGGCCCCTATCGAGTCTATGATATGGTCCGAGAGGGAACCTACCAGCTCGAGACTATGGAGGGAAGTCCCTTGCCGAGAACGTGGAATGCGGCAAACCTAAAGAAATTCTACCCATAAAGGAGGCTGGCCAGGACGTAGGAAAGATATAGGGCACCCGTGCGCCGGCAGTCGGGGAGAAGAGCAAATCAAAATTTCAAAATGAAAGTGCTTCTTGACGATAAAAGAGATACACATAGCAGTCGGGTGGCACGACCCCAAGCCCGACCGGAGCAAAAAACAAAAGGAGAGGGGGCGCGGCCCCTAGCTCGGAGGAGTCGTGGGCCCATCGTCGAAGGGGACGTTCACCGCCATGTCGACGTCTTGGTCCACCGAGTTGTCGACAAACGGGTCTGACTCCAGCTCCAGGTCCGGATACTTCGCCCAAAAGCGAGCACAGGCCACCCGGTACCCGTACTTGTACGTGGCCCGGCTTGACCTCACCAAGCCACGCTTGAACCCGGCGGACGCTTTATACCCGGCAACCGCCTCCTCGACCCTTTTGGGCAGCCCCAGTCACTCCTCCTCCAGGGCTTCCTCGGTGGCCTAGGCCGTCGACCTGGCAGTCTTGACATCATGGGAGAGGGTCAGCAGCTCGTCATCCAACGTATGGATGTGTGACCGGCTTTCTTCCAACTCGGCCTTCAAACGAGCCACCTCCTCACCCAGTGCCGTGGCACGCTCTTCAGCCGCGGCGACGGCCTCTAGACCCCCTCTGGCTCGCAGCTCCAGGTTCTCCCTCTAGCGCCCGATTGCCCGCCTGGCGTCAAGGACCCGGTCGATCAACGCCATACCGTAGTGCTGGCCCTACACGAGGATCGGTGTCAGCACCCAAGAAAGAGGGAATCGGGTAGGAAAAGGAAGCCATTACTTACCCAGATGAGCGACTTGGCCGCCCGCTCTACCAGCACTTCAGAGGCAGAGCTATAGAGGTCCTTGGCCAAGGCCGGGTGCAGCGCCCCTCGGACGAACTCCTGGGCGGTTAGCCCATCGCCCTAGAGATGGCTATCGGCCTTGAGAGTCGGCCACCGAGCGATGTAGGGGGCCCTTGGCTCCTCGGCTGGAAGATCGGTCATATGCTGGGCTTGGTACTACCCACCCTCGGGCCAGGAATAGATGCAGCACAATTCCTGTACCGGCAATGGGCGTGTCGACGCCCTCTTGGAAGGGTCACTACCGGACGACCCAGCCGACCCTTTCCCCTTCACACTCCCCGAGCCCTCCCCTTAGGTAGTGGCCCCGGGCGATTCCAGGGAGGCGCTCGAGTGGGTGGCCCAGCTCGTGAGCGTCTTCTGAGGCACCATCTTCATCTTCTTAGGAGGGCGCTCCGATGCCGGTGATGCCAGCACCCTCTTCAGCATGCCCTCCAATGGGACAACCCCGCCTCCGGAGCCCTCCCTGTCCTGAGACGGGGGCTCGACGACCATGGCACTAGCCGTCTTCTTCATTGATTGCAGGTCCACCATTTCTGCAAAAATAGGCAGCGGTCAGATGGTTTGGGACGAGCGAACGAGCCATTATATACGAATGGTCGTACCCCCGGTGGTGGGACTAAGCTCCACTTCAGCCATCCACTCCTCGATCATCTCCTTAATTGCCCGAGAAGAGGTCAGGATACCCCTTAGACAATCCACAACTGCTGTGTCTCCAGCAAAGAGCGACGGGGGGGCGTTGTCTATGGTTCGAAAAGCCCACCCGATGCTGAAGCCCCACTCTTGGCCATAACTAATATAGAAGAAACGCCTCTTCCAACCTTTGATGTTGGAGGGCGCGCCACTGATCTTAAAATCGCTACGGGCGGTCAAATAATACTCGCCTGGTCCTTTACCCAGGCGAAAGCAAGCCAGAAAGAGGGGCCGGGACGGATCGATCCCAGCCCCCTGACACTCCCAGATGAAAGCCACCAAGTAGCGCCAGGAGTTGGGCGACACCTGGGATGGGGAGATCCCCCAAAAGTGAAGACAATCCCTAATGACAGGGTGCAATGGGAACCGCAGCCTGGCTTCAAGCTCCCCCACGGTTAACCCGAATCCATCGGGAAATCGATTGTACAGCCGTTGCCCCGGACGAGGGGCGTGCAGGCTGTAACACTCCGGGATGCGATAGCGATCCTGGAGCACACTCAAAAGATCCTCAGTCACCACCGAGTCCATGTCATGCCAGGACTTGAGGGCCTTGAGCGCGACTAAACCCTCTGAGGCCTCCGAGGAGGCGCTACCAGAAGACACGCTCACTACCTCATCCCGAGAACTTGTAGAAGGAGAAGGAGAAGGCGAAGGAGAGGGAGAGGGAGAGGGAGACGAAAATGAAGACAAGGACGAAATTGGAGACGAAGACGGAGACATCCCGACCTTAGAGTTGCAAGAAAGAAGTCCGGGGTCCGAGGCGAGGGATTGAAGCAAAGAGGATGGCGGAGTTGCAAGAAAGGAGCCGAGGCGCGAGACGAAAGACTGATGGCAAAGGTGAGGGCAGCCACCTAGGGTGGGGATTATAAAAGGTAGGTAACCCACAGTGAGGTGGTAATCAGGGCTTCTCGAGGAGAGGAACAGACGCAGCATTTAAGACCCGTCGCAAACCCTCGGATTTGCCAGATTTACCCGCCTCGGAGCTCCCACTAGAGGTGTCCCATCACCCGAGACCCCCGTCAAAGGCCGTTCAAAATGAAGTTTCCCGCCAGGCCCCATGACACTCCACTTGGCCCGCCACATGGCACGACCGCATTTAGGTATGAACTTGATCCCCAGGTTCGATTCGGAGCCGAGCTTAATCACTCGGCCCCCAGGTTTGATTCCTGCCCGGCTTGCTCCAGATCGCTCCCGACTGGCGACCCGCCGACACCGAAATGGGAACCGAGCTTAATCACTCGGCCCCCAAGTTCGATTCCTGCCTGACTTGCTCCCGACTGGCGACCCACTGGCACCGAAATCGGAACCGAGCTTAATCACTTGGCCCCTAGGTTCGATTCGGAACCAAGCTTAATCACTCGGCCCCCAGGTTCGATTCCTACCTGGCTCACTCCAGATCGCTCCCGATTAGCAACCCACCGGCACCAAAATCAAAACCGAGCTTAATCACTCAGCCCCCAGGTTCGATTCCTGCTCTGCTCGCTCCAGATCGCTCCCGACTAGCGACTCGCCATCACCGAAATCGGAACCGAGCTTAATCACTCAGCCCCCAGGTTCGATTCCCGCTCGACTCGCTCCAGATCGCTCCCGACCGGTGACCCACCGGCACCGAAACCGGAACCGAGCTTAATCACTCGGCCCCCAAGTTCGATTCCTACCCGGCTCACTCTAGATCGCTCCTGATTGGCGACCCGTCGGCACCGAAACTGGAACCGAGCTTAAGCACTCAGCCCCCAGGTTTGATTCGGAACCGAGCTTAATCACTCAGCCCCCAGGTTCGATTCCTGCCCGGCTCGTTCCTGATCACTCTCGATTGGTGACCCACCAACGTCGAAACCGGAACCGAGCTTAATCATTAGTCCCCAGGTTCGATTCGGAGCCGAGCTTACTCACTCGGTCCCTAGGTTCGATTCGGAACCGAGCTTACTTACTCGGTCCCCAGGTTCGATTCGGAGTTGAGCTTACTCATTCGGTCCCCATGTTCGATTCGGAGCTGAGCTTACTCAATCGGTCACTAAGTTCGATTCGGAACTGAGCTTAATCACTCGGCCCCCAAGTTCGATTCCTGCCCGGGTCGCTCCAAATCGCTCTAGACTGGCTACCCGTCGGCACCGAAACCGGAATTGAGCTCAGCCGCTCGGCCCCCAGGTTCGATTCTTGCCCGAGTCGCTCCAAATCGCTCCCGACTGGTGACCCATCGGCACCGAAACCGGAATCGAACTCGGTCACTTGGCCCACAAGCCCGATCCAATGCCCGAGCCACACCTCACTGCCAAACTTACGCTCAAGTCATATCTCAACTGATCCAGCACCCGAATCACCGGTCTAGTCCATCACCAGAGTTGCTCCACATCAATCCTCGACTCACGACTCGCCAAATCTCTAATCGAGTCGCTCCGGCTCGCTCGCCGACTTGCAAACTCGGCAGCCATAACTCCGGGCCATGCCAAACCCATTATCCGACCTATGACACGTCAGTTTTGCCTCGCCAGGCCCCTACCGTTCGATCAGCAGGGTCAGTCATGCCCGAATCATGGGGAACCGCCCCTCTAAATCGCCCCCCGATGAGTTAATCCAGCTTCACCGTGCAGGTCTCACCTTGTCGGTTTCGATGCGTCGGTTTCGCCTCGCCAGGCCCCTACTATTCGATCAGCAGGGTCAGTTCTGCCCGAATCACGAGGCACCGCCCCTCTAAATCGCCCCCGAAGAGTCGATCCAACTCCCCCGCACAAGCGGCCAGCACAATCGCGTCCTTTAGCCCCAAGCATGCCTCCCGGTCCATTAGGGACCCAGCGGCATGCCTTGGAGGGGGGGGGGAGAAGTGATAAGGCATATTTTGGTCCTTGGATGAGTCACCATCGATGTCACACGCCACGTCCCAACCAATGTCAGAATCCGACACCACACGCCATCAGAACCCCATGATGCACGCCACGTCGGGTTCCGTACTGAGACACTATGCAACTTGATTACCCCGAGAGCTCGGGGCGGTGCCGTCTGACACCGCTCAGGTATCCCCAAAGACGCCAACGCGTCAGAGAAGCTAGGCTATCCCACAAAGGTTAGCGGCCACACTGAACCGAGGTGCAACCAATCCTCGCACGATGGTATAAAAACCCCTGGCCAACACCCAACCAGAGGGGAGAAGAACAAATATATAAAAATACTCCACTGACTTACTCATCGGAGGGGCCAAAGTCGGGAAACACCCAACGAAAGCCATTTTGCAAGGAGGCGGCCGCCAGCGACCGACGAACGCCTCAACCCAGGAATTACCCACCAGTGTACAAGGATGCGCTGGCATCCATTCCGGAGATGGAGAGACGTGACCCATCATAGACGAAATCCGGGTTGACAAACCGAGGAGCGCTGATCAACACCCACCCCCGAGTGGCAAGCGTCTTGACCCAGGAAGCACCTATCATCGCACAAGGGAGAATAGTGAGCCGGCTCGAGATCTCGACTGACGCTAACCGACATTCTTTCCTGAGGGTGCGGCCACCTCATCATCTTGCTTACTTCATAGAAAACTCCCGAAATCAACCCGTGGACCTAACCATGCTGACTCACCAGCCACGGTACTTTTGTTCACTAACACTATCCAATAATCTCACATGGGCTCTTATTGGATCACATCCATAGGATCCAATAATTCATGGGCTTATTGGATATCTAATAAGATAGGGGCTCCGACGGATACCTCATATCTAAACCTCTACTCATCGCAATGCCTACCATATGTGTGTGACCCTCTAGGCCCAATATCGAGCTGGCTGTGAGTCATACCTATCAGAACTCCTTTTGGCTTAGTGAATTGTTATCTCTATAATAATTCACTCGACTCATCGATTGCGGACGTACTAAGCTACTACGCCGTAGTCCCCAGATGATATAGGGGAATTCAATCCACTGGACCTATCTGTCCTTAGTTACCATATATATATAGTCCCTCATCCATCTAATATCCTAGAGACCATATACTAGGCATGGTATTGTCAGACCTATACAATTTCTACTCGAGTCTCGCTCTAATCGGATTCTCCTATAGAACTCTTTCTCTCTAAATCCGAATGACCCTAGCTAGGGATTTGTTTGAGCAAGAACACATGAGATATTCCTCTCATGATACCGAGAGTGGATGATCCTCTATCGATACTCAATAGCTCTCGTAAGATTGATTATCACTCCCGATGACCGGTTGTGCTAGATTTGGGACATCCATACCTATAAGTCTGGTATCAAAGAGTGGAGCACTCATACAGGACATCCTTTGTATCTCAAGTTTAAGGACCAGATACACAACTGGGACTATAGAATCACTGTCTGACAATAAGGCATCATCAACCATTTAGCATTCCGTAAGCGGATCAATCAGTGAACTCATTCTCTAATGAGCACTTATACTGTATCCCTAATGTCCCCACACGAGCAACTATGAGACCAACTGCATCTATCATATGGATAAGTATATAGCATACTAGTCTGTTTGGTTATCTCGATGTCCCTCTTCAGTAACCTATGACCGGGATTATTTAGGATCTGTGTTTAAAGATGAATCGGTCTCATTATTGTGATCTCATCACGATCTGATTCCCATTGCACAGATCCAAGGACATCACAATATATATATATATATATATATATACAACAAGTAATATAAAGTGATAAATGCCAAAATATAATAAGCAAAAAGACTGCGTGTCAAGTTATATATGCCATCACTCACGTGATTCGCTTGCAAGGCACAAATGACTAGCAATCTCCCACTTGATCTAAAGCCAATCACCTATGTATCTGATCCTCATTAGACCCTTATAATACTCAAAGATAATATGAGACAACTGCTTTGTCAATGGATCTACAATGTTATCTTCGGATGGAACTCTTTTCACTGCTACATCTCCTCGGGTCACGATCTCTCTGATCAGGTGGAAACTCCTCAGAACATGCTTAGATTTCTGATGAGACATGGGTTCCTTCACTTGAGCAATCATCTCATTTTTGTCGTAATATAAGGGAATCGGCTCCTCATTGCTTGGCACGAATCCTAGATCTGTGATGAACTTCTTCATCTAGATTCCCTCTTTTGCTACCTCTGCCACAGCAATGTACTCCGCCTCTATGGTCGAGTCAGCAGTAGTATCTTGCTTGGAACTCTTCCAACACACTGCTCCTCCATTCAAGGTGTACACATATCCCGAATTCGACTTGCTATCATTGACATCAGACTGAAAACTCGAGTCCGTGTAGCCTTCAATTCTGAGGCTACTACCTCCATATACTAGTAAACGATCCTTAGTCCTTCACAATTACTTAAGGATACACTTTACTGTTTTCCAGTGCTCCAAGCCTGGATCCGCTTGATACCTACTTGTGACATTTAGAGCATGCGCTATATCAGGCTTGGTACATAGCATGACATACATGATAGACCCTATCGTTGAGGCATAGGGTATCCTATCCATGTTCACCATTTTTTCATGAGTCTTTGAGGTCATACTCCTAGAAAGCGATATCTCATGTCTCATCGGTATGAGACCTCTCTTGAAATTTTTCATGTCAAACCTTTTGATAATGGTGTCTATATACCTGGACTAGGACAAGCCAAGCATCCTCTTGGATCTCTCTCTATAGATCTGAATCCCCAAGATATAGGATACTTCCCCTAAGTCCTTCGTAGAGAAGTGTTTAGATAACCAAGCCTTTACTATGGATAGCATTCCTACATCATTCCTAATGATCAAGATGTCATCCACATATAACACCAAGAAAGTGATAGCGTTCCCACTTATCTTCCTATACACATAAGACTCATCTTCATTCTTAATGAAGTCATAAGATCTAATTGCCTTATCAAATCTTATATTCCAGCTTTAAGAAGCTTGCTTTAGTCCATAAATGGATCTAGGCAACTTGTACACCTTATATAGGTAGTCCTTGGATACGAATCCCTCAAGTTGTATCATATAACCTCCTCCTCGAGGTTGTCATTAAGGAATGCAGTTTTTATATCCATCTGCCATATCTCATAATCATAGTGTGCTACAATAGTCAATAGAATTCGGATAGATTTTAGCATGGCTACGGGTGAGAAGGTTTCGTCATAGTCAACACCTTACCTTTGACGATACCCCTTAGCTACTAGTCTTGCTTTATAGGTCTCTACCTTTCCATCTACTCCAATCTTTTTCCTAAAGATCCATTTGCAACCGATGGGTACAATACCCTCGGGCACATCAACTATGTTCCAAACCTTGTTGGAGTTGTCACGCCCCCTCAAATAATCGATAATATTAAAAATTTAACAAATCAATCCAGGATCCAAACTAACGTTTGAGGACACTGAAAAACATTCAATCAAATTCACATCAATAAAACCTGTGCAGTTTATAATCAAATATCACATCACTCGATAATTCACATTTATGGAAACCCAAGCCAACTTAACAAAACAT